>VSMD01012549.1:0-15040 GCA_008750895.1 Mirza zaza
TGAACTCTTTTTTTTTTTTTTTTTGAGACAGAGTCTCACTTTATTGCCCAGGCTAGAGTGAGTGCTGTGGCGTCAGCCTAGCTCACAGCAACCTCAAACTCCTGGGCTCAAGCAATCCTGCTGCCTCAGCCTCCCAAGTAGCTGGGACTACAGGCATGTGCCACCATGCCTGGCTAATTTTTTCTATATATATATTTTAGTTGGCCAATTAATTTCTTTCTATTTATAGTAGAGATGGGGTCTCGCTCTTGCTCAGGCTGGTCTCGAACTCCTGAGCTCAAACGATCCGCCCACCTCGGCCTCCCAGAGAGCTAGTATTATAGGCTTGAGCCACCGTGCCCGGCCAGTTCTGAACTCTTAAACATAACTTTTATATGCACTGAGAAACCAAAAAATTCATGTGATTCACTTTGTGGCAATATCCACTTTATCACAGTGGTCTGGGACCAAACCCATGTTATCACGTAGGTATGCATGTATTTATCCTTGAAAAATACATGTGTGCCAAAAAGGCCTATTTAAGGATATTCCCTGAAGCTTGCTGCAAGCAAAACTTAAATACCTATCAATGTGGGAATGCTTAAATACAATATGGTACATCTATCCTAAAGAATACTATGTGGCAGTTAAAAAGAGCTAAACATAATCCTAGCATTCTGGGAGGCCAAGGGGGGCGGTTCGCTCAAAGTCAGGAGTTCGAAACCAACCTGAGCAAGAGTGAGACCCCGTCTCTACTAAAATAGAAAGAAATTAATTGGCCAACTAAAAATATATAGATTCCTTCACCTGTCTAGTGACTGAAACGAAAAAGAAAAGAAAATTAAATGAAATATAAAAAAATATATACAGAAAAAATTAGCCAGGCATGGTGGCACATGCCTGTAGTCCCAGTTACTCAGGAGGCTGAGGCAGCAGGATCACTGGAGCCCAGGCGTTTGAGGTTGCTGTGAGCTAAGTTGACGCCACGGCACTCACTCTAGCTTGGGCAACAAAGTGAGACTCTGTCTAAAAAAAAAAAAAAGAGATGAACATAAATGCATTAAAATGGCAATACTTCCAAAACATATTGTTTTTTGTTTTTTTTTTTTTTGAGACAGAGTCTCACTTTGTTGCCCAGGCTAGAGTGAGTGCCGTGCCATCAGCCTAGCTCACAGCAACCTCAAATTCCTGGGCTCAAGAGATCCTGCTGCCTCAGCCTCCCGAGTAGCTGGGACTACAGGCATGTGCCACCATGCCTGGCTAATTTTTTCTATATATATTAGTTGGCCAATTAATTTCTTTCTATTTATAGTAGAGACGGGGTCTCGCTCTTGCTCAGGCTGGTTTCGAACTCTTGACCTCGAGCAATCCACCCGCCTCGCCTCGGCCTCCCAGTGTACTAGGATTACAGGAGTGAGCCACCGCACCCGGCCGAAGACATAATGTTAAAGTACAAATGGCAAGTTGTAGAATAATGTGTCTGGTACAATCTCAGTACTGTAAAAAGCAATCCAATGTTGGCAAATATGTATATATGTAAATGCATTAAAAATAACTTAAGATATACTCTAAAAAATTAATGATATAATCATTTATGAAGAGAAAAAAACCAAGCTAGACACAGTGGCATGTGCCTGTAGTACCAGCTACTCAGGAGATTAAAGAGGATCAGTTGAGCCCCGGAATTCAAGGCTATAATGTGTGAAAATCATGTCTAAGAATAGCCATTGCACTCCAGCCTGGGCAACACAGCAAGATCCTGTCTTTAGAAAATAGGCCGGGCGCGGTGGCTCAAGCCTGTAATCCTAGCTCTCTGGGAGGCCGAGGTGGGCGGATCATTTGAGCTCAGGAGTTCGAGACCAGCCTGAGCAAGAGCGAGACCCCATCTCTACTATAAATAGAAAGAAATTAATTGGCCAACTAATATATATAGAAAAAAAAATTAGCCGGGCATGGTGGCATATGCCTGTAGTCCCAGCTACTTGGGAGGCTGAGGCAGCAGGATTGCTTGAGCCCAGGAGTTTGAGGTTGCTGTGAGCTAGGCTGACACCATGGCACTCACTCTAGCCTGGGCAATAAAGTGAGACTCTGTCTCAAAAAAAAAAAGAAAATAAAAAAGACAGACTTCTTTTTTAAACTATCTGAGATTGACTCTGAATGTTATTTTTTTTTTAAGGCTGGTCAAATGGAGCAGTGGGAGTGGAGAATGAACAAAGGAATCTGTAACTGGTTGTGATCAATGAGTTGTATATACCAGTGCCCTTAGACCAACCTACTCTGAATATTTTATATTTTCATGTATTAATTACACCTTCAAAAAAATTTATTATCTTAAAAGGAATACATTATTTTAAACTGACCATCCATGCAGGTTAGGAGCTGGGCCACAATTCTTCGTTCCATATCTTTTGAAGCAACTTCTCTTTTGGGGGTTATAGCATCAATTTCATCAATGAAAATAATACACGGTGCATTTGACTAGAAATGAAAATATCAAAGACAGGACCATAAATACATCCCCTACACTGAAGTATAGTTAAGAATACACATTTAAAAAAAAAGCTTAAAGTTCAAGGAACATTCACCAAGAGAATAACCCAAAAGAATAATCTGAACAAATGCAGTATACAGTTTATTACTTCTGATTTTTATTTGCCTTAAGAGAACTAAGATGGCTAAAAGAGAGCAGTAAGAGACTGCAGCTAGGGTAACAACGCATTTATAGTCTTTTCATCAATCCATGTTTTGTGATAAATCTACTGAAATTCATTTGTTATTAGACATATTTGCTATGATATATAAATAATAAATTTACAAATTTTAAATTAGAAAATCCAAGCTTACTAGAAATGCTATGAGTGTTTCTACCAACATAAAACCTCTAAGCTTTTCTCTAGGATTTGCCAACAAAGGAATTTGAGAAGCACCAGAAGCTTTTAAAAAACTTGTGGTAAAATATACATACAATTTGCCATTTTAAACATTTTTAAGTGTATAGTTCTATGGCATTAAGTACTTTCACAATGTTGTGTAACCATCACTACTATCCACCTGCAGAACTTGTTCATCTTCTCATAATGAAACTATCAGACACATAAAGACTACTTTCAATAAGGAAGAATGATAAAGTTCCAATATACTAGTGTGCTTAATGATCATCTTCAGCCTTTTTTAGAAATAAACTAGATAGGGGCTGGATGCAGTGGCTCACGCCTGCAACCCTGGCACTTTGGGAGGCGAGGTGGGAGAACTGCATAAAGCCAGGGGTTTGAGACCGCTGGGCAACAGTGAGATCCATGTGTACAAAAAAAAAAATTAGGCAGGCATGGTAGCACACACCTGTAGCCCCTATTCGAGAGGCTGAGGCAAGGACTGCTCAAGCCCAGGAGTTTGAGGTTGCAGCGAGCTGTAACATCATTGTGCTCTAGCCCAGGCAAGAGAATGAGATCTTGTCTCAAGAAAAAAAAAAAATAAACAAACAAACAAACTATTAACAGATAGGGTTCAGACAGAGTAATTTAAAATGTAAGGATCAAGAAGGGGGCAGGTGCGAGGCACTGTAGCTCATGCCTATAACCCCAGCATTCTGGGAGGCAGGGGCAGGAGGATAGCTTGAGCTTAGGAATTCGAGATCAGCCTGAGCAAGAGTGAGATCCTGTCTCTACTGAAAATAGGAAAAACTAGCCAGGCATGGTGGCGCATGCCTGCAGTCCCAGCTACTTGGGAGGATGAGGCAGGAGGATCCCTTGAGCCCAGCAGTTTGAGGTTGCTGTGAGCTAGGCTGTCACCACTGCACTCTAGCCTGGGAAACAGAGACTCTGACTCAAAAAATAAAAAATAAAAAGGAAGGGGGGACTGCAGAAGGAGTGATGTGGGGTAAAACTTACCTACTGGGTACAATGAACACTATTCTGGTGATAGGCACACCAGAAGTGCTGACTTAAGCTTTATACAAGGTATCCATGTAACAAAAACACTTGTACCTGCTTAATTAATATTTTGGAAACAAGAAAAAAAGACGTAAGGATCAACCATCTATAGTAGTCAAATTCACAGAGACAGAAAGTAGAATGGTGGTTGCCAGGGACTAGAGGAAGGGAGGAATGGGGGAGTTACTATCTAACAGGTAGAGTTTCTGTTTGGGAAGATGAAAAGGTTCTGGAGATGGATGGTGGTGATGGTTACACAACAATGTGAATGCACTTAATGCCATAAAACTGTACACTTAAAAATGTTTAAAATGGCAAATGTTATGTATATTTGATCACTCCCCCCACACCTCCCCCAAAACAAGGAGAGAGCTGGGCATGGTGGTTCATGCCTATAATCCTAGCGACTGGGAAGGCTGAGGTGGGAAAGCTGAGGTGGGAAGATCCTTGAGCCTAAGAGTTTGGGACTAGCCTGGACAACATAGTGAGACCACCTCTTTAAAAAAGAAAACAAAACAGCCAGGCATGGTGGTATGTGCTTTTAGTCCCAGCTATTCAGGAGGCTGAGGAAGGAGACTCACTTAAGCCCTGAAGTTTGATGTTATAGTGAGCTACGATCGTGCCACTGACTCTTGCCTAGGTTACAAAGTGAGACCCCATCTCTTAAAAGAGAGAGAGAGAGAGAGACAAATTAAAATGAAAAATTTGTATTTGATGGTTATGAGTGACTTAGATTATGCTAAGATTCAGACTGTCAGCATGGCTAAGACATCTCAAAACCATGGGACGTTTTAAAGGACAAGATACTTGGCTCATCACTAGCTGGCTTCTCTTCCCCAATCCTCCTCATGACAATGTTTACAAAAGACTATTTATGACTGCCGGATATATTACCCAGCTACAAAAGAGCAAAGTTACAGAGAGCAAAGGACTCAGAAAGCAAGCATATTAGTATTTGTCAGTGACATGGAAAGCTGAATGGAAAAAAGAGGATTAAGAATAAGCGATGGGCTGGGCGCGGTGGCTCACGCCTGTAATCCTAGCACTCTGGGAGGCCGAGGAGGGCGGATTGCTCGAGGTCAGGAGTTTGAAACCAGCCTGAACAAGAGGGAGACCCCGTCTCTACTAAAAATAGAAAGAAATTAATTGACCAACTAAAAATATATATACAAAAAATTAGCCATGCATGGTGGTGCATGCCTGTAGTCCCAGCTACTCGGGAGGCTAAGGCAGTAGGATCACTTGAGCCCAGGAGTTTGAGGTTGCTGTGAGCAAGGCTGACGCCACGGCACTCACTCTAGCCTGGGCAACAAAGTGAGACTCTGTCTCAAAAAAAAAAAAAGAATAAGCGATGGGCTGGGCGTGGTGGCTCATGCCTATAATCCTAGCACTCTGGGAGACTGAGGAGGGAGGATCACTCAGGGTCAGGAGTTCGAAACCAGCCTGAGCAAGAGCGAGATCCCATCTCTACTATAAACAGAAAGAAATTAATTGGCCAACTTAAAATATATAGAAAAAATTAGCCAGGCATGGTGGCACATGCCTGTAGTCCCAGCTACTCGGGAGGCTGAGGCAGAAGGATTACTTGAGCCCAGGAGTTTGAGGTTGCTGTGAGCAAGGCTGACGCCACGGCACTCTAGCCCGGGCAATAGAGTGAGACTCTGTCACACACACACAAAAAAGAATAAGTGATGGTAGTCGTATTTAGCCTAAAGAAAGCAAACAATTTTCAATAAGGAACGCCTTGATTTTGTTTGACCTTTTTGTTCTCTGATCCACATACTTTATCTAACTCACTCTCATTAGGGAAGAGGGGACAAGGGAAACGGGGGTGCTACATCATGTATTTACTGAGCATCTACTGTCCAGTACTGGTTTAGAGAGACTTGAATCTGGAACTAACAACCTAAAGATTCTGTTTGTCTTTTTATCCTTATTCATCACTGAGTTTACCATGCAAACAAAGTTTACCACTTGTGCTGAGGCTATGCATGCCAATTTAACAACTGAATCAAGCATATTTTGCAGAGCAGGTTAACACCTGAAAGTGCTCAGCTTTGCTTTGCACACTGCCCTTCCCACCCTTTCTCTGCATCCTCCTGGTGTTGCCCAGACCTTTCCCAATGCCAGTCTACACAACAAATCAAGTATAGATGGTCTCTCCAGTCTTGCTATTGAAATTTTTTTTCTCGATTACTGCTAAGACACAATTTCTCTTCTAAGTTCACGTTGGCTTCTAATAATTGTATTGGCCATGTTCATTAGCCACTATATATTTTTGGTGCAGATAAAGACAAAATTATACTTTTTACCATTTTTTAGTTTTAGTCACAGTGATCATTGGTATCTGTTTAAGTGTATACAATGCCATAGCTAATATTTATAGGGCTTTTGCCTTGTGAAAGGCACTATGTTAAAGGTTTTAGAAAAATTCTCTCATTTAATCCTCTCAATAACAGTGTGAGATTTGGGTATTGTTATTAGCCCAGTTTAGTAGTAAGGAAACTGAGAGATTTTATCCTGGCATTTTTTACGGTTGCTTTTTATGATGCAATAATCCTAAATATTAACAAGTTTCACATTGCTTGTAAGTTTTCTGGTCACACTAAATCAAGGAAAGTAAAAGCAAATAAAAATATCACAAGAATAATGTATTTTCTTTTTTTAATTTATTTTAGCATATTATGGGGGTATAAGTGTTAAGGTTACATATATTGCCCATGTCCCCCTCAGGAATAATGTATTTTCTACATATAACTACTGGGTATGACAACTTAGAACTTCTCACCAGTTATATTTATGTTTTAAATGAAATAGACTATTTCTCCAACAGTCTGGATCATTAAATCTACTTTAACTGTTTAGCCGTAATGTGTAGCAAATTAGCATGTTTATAAAAGAACGACCAGTGAATGGGTTAACAAATACTAGCATCAGAGAAAACAGGACCCTTAATAAACCTCGTAACATCTGACAGCCCAGCATTAGTCACTGGCTGACTCACCACAGCTTGTTCAAACAGTTCTCTCAACTTCTGCTCAGACTCTCCAGATACTCCAGACACAATCTCTGGAGCAGCCACTTTCAGAACTGGCAGGTCAAGTTCCTGTGTAAATATACAAAAGAAAACAAATATTCAACTTTCAATTTCCCTACTTTTTCTTTATCCAGTCCTCTCAAAATTACATTTTTAAAATGGTTAATTTCCTGAGGAACTTGACCTTTTTTGTGTGTTGGTCCAATAAAAAACACTACTTAAAAACCTATGGTTGGCCGGGCGCGGTAGCTCACTCCTATAATCCTAGCACTCTGGGAGGCCGAGGCGGGCGGATTGCTCGAGGTCAGGAGTTCGAAACCAGCCTGAGCAAGAGCGAGACCCCGTCTCTACTATAAAAAAATAGAAAGAAATTAATTGGCTAACTAATATATATAGAAAAAAATTAGCCAGACATGGTGGCGTATGCCTGTAGTCCCAGCTACTCGGGAGGCTGAGGTAGCAGGATTGCTTGAGTCCAGGAGTTTGAGGTTGCTGTGAGCTAGGCTGACGCCATGGCACTCACTCTAGCCTGGGCAACAAAGCAAGACTCTGTCTCAAAAAAAAAAAAAAAAAAGAGCCACTGGGTTAAAGTATCAATAGAAGAAAAGTAAGTAAAATGTAAACCACATGTTAAAAAAAGTGTTGTTTAAAACTATATTATTTTACTTTCCACTTAACCCTTGCCATATAAACAATTATATACATTAAAAAATAAATCCCAAAAATAGCAGTATGAAAGAGGTATAATACTGAAGAAAGGATCAGTTCTCAATGACCGTATTCTCTTCTTTATAGATGCCAGGTCTGGTTTAAGTTGACCAAAGAGAAAAAAGAAAAACAAATATTAACAACAAAAATAGCAAAAACAAAAAGTGTTAGCAAGCCTCACCCCAGCAATTGCATGTGCAAGTAATGTCTTCCCACAGCCTGGGGGCCCATGAAGCAGGACTCCACGAGGGGGCACGACGCCTAGGTGGTGGTACACCTCTGGGTGACGCATGTGTATAAGCAACTTGCAGACTTCCTAGCAGGGAATAAGCACAAAAGATGTCTTTTAAGACAGAAAGAATCAAAGTAGAATGAAATGTCCAACTTTTTGGAGCAAGAAAATAGAGTTGACAGAGTATAGGCTAAAGGCCAAGAGACCTGAGTTTGAATCCTGATGCTGGTACCTACTGTCTGACTTCGGCAATAACTTCTCTGAGCTTCCATTTCCTAAGGCATGATATTATCTACCTTGAAGATGTAATGAAGGCCGGGCATGGTGGTTCACACCTGTAATCCTAGCGCTCTGGGAGGCTAAAGCTGGTGGATTGTTTGAGCTCAGGAGTTCAAGACCAGCCTGAGCAAGAGCAAGACCCCATCTCTACTAAAAATAGAAAGAAATTAGCTGGACAACTAAAAAGAAAAAGAAAAAAAAAAAATATATATATATATATAAAAAAATGAAAAATTAGCCAGGCATGGTGGCGCATGCCTGTAGTCCCAGCTACTTGGGAGGCTGAGGCAGAAGGATTACTTGAGCCCAGGAGTTTGAGGTAAGCCAGGCTGATGTCACAGCACTCTAGCCCAGGAAACAGAGTGAGACTCTGTCTCAAAAAAGAAAAGAAAAGAAAAGAAGAAAAAAAGAAAAGAAAAGAAAAGAAAAGAAAAAAGAGATGTGATGAAAATTAATTAGCATGGTAACTGGAACAGAATAGACATTAAAAATAAACAGTTATAGGCCGGGCGCGGTGGGTGTCTCAAGCCTGTAATCCTAGCACTCTGGGAGGCCGAGGTGGGTGGATTGCTCAAGGTCAGGAGTTCAAAACCAGCCTGAACAAGAGTGAGACCCCGTCTCTACTATAAACAGAAAGAAATTAACTGGCCAACTAAACATACATACATATACATATATATATATACATTAAAAAAAATATATATATATAAATCAGCTGGGCATGGTGGTATATGCCTGTAGTCCCAGCTACTTGGGAGGCTGAGGCAGGAGGATCACTTTAGCCCAGGAGTTTGAGGTTGTTGTGAGCTAAGCTGACCCCACGGGACTCTAGCCTGGGCAACAAAAGTGAGACTCTATCTCAAAAAAAAAAATAAATAAAATAAAATAAAATAAAATAAAATAAAATAGTTATAATTTCTATTAATACTGTTAAGACAATATTACTTATAAAGCATGTAGCTTATGTATACTATAATGTAAATGGTGAAAAAGTTAAAGACAGTATAATTCTTTTCCCTCTCAATATTCTTAAGGGGACAGGTCAGGTTTGCCCCTTTACCTTCCCAGTTTCCTTTTCTACATCCAGTTCAGAAACAAAGAGGTAAGCTTTGTTTGCATAAGTTGTTAGCAATATACCCATCTGAGGTAAAATTCTGAATTTGAACTAACTTTTAGTGTCGTATCACTGCCTCCAACATCTTCAAATTTCACACTGGAGACCTGGAATTCTAGCCCTCTGGCTTTTGCTAGTAAACAAAAAGGGAGGTGAAAAGATTAGTGATTCAGTAGTAACTTATAATTGTATTTAACAGTCTTTAAGTAAACAAAGAAGGTCCATCAAATACAGAAATGTTTTCTAATAAACTTTTCTGCACATAGAAGGTCCCTCAAGAAAAACAGCTTGGAATAAAGTAGTGCCTCTTTCAAAGCAAACATGACCACTGCCACTACAAGACTTGCATCTCACCTTTCTTTTGCAGGATGGCTTCAATTTCTCCATCGACTTCCTGAAGATCTTCTTTCTTCCTTTTGCTTCCTTTGTTCCTCAGCCTGTCTTTTGTTTTTTTATCACTCTCCAAAAGAGAAGAATCTTTTGAATCCTAGAAAGAAAATAAATTTAAATATGCCATGATTAAAATTATAATGCCAATAATTGATTTTACAAGATGGGCATTATAAAAAAAATCCATTTCTGGCCTAGCAGTTTTACCTCTGTTAACTATTCCCAACCTCTTTACTCAAGAATGCTGTCTACTGGAAATGTCCTCCTTCCCTATTGCTATAAAGCTCAGTCTAAATCCTAACATTTGAAAACTTTCTTTCCAAATTCTTTCAGTTATATTTAATCTCTTCCTCACACCCCAGAAAACTGCATTTGCAAATATATTATAGGCTATCATAATCTGCCTTATATTTGAGTGATTCATTTATCTATGTCTCTCTCATTGAATTGTGAGCTTCTTGATTTAGGATGCTAATATTCACTTTTTATTTCTCAGTCTTCTACAACTGATAACTGATGGTTCACTAAATAACATATGACTAGAGTGCTGCTTTGACAGCCATAAAAAAGTATAATTTAGCCAGGCACAGGGACACATGCCTTTGGTTGCAGCTACTTGGGACACTGAGGTGAAAGGATTACTTGAGTCCAGGAGTTCAAGCTGTAGTATGCTATGATTGTGCCTGTGAACAACCACTGCACTCTAGCCTGGGCAACATAGTGAGAGCTTGTCTATAAATAATAATAATAAAGTATAATTCAACATAAGAGTCAAGTTCTTGCCAATCATAATAATGTTCTCTATAGATGGACGATTAAACAAAGAGATCTGGAAAAGGCCCATTAGTAACTCAAAAGGGGAAAGCTTCTGCCAAATCAAAGGACTTGGTTGCTGGAAACCACTTAAAGCATCATTGTACAAGATATGTATAATATGAGTCACATACGTATAGGAAACATAAAAAATTATTAATGGGATGTTCTACATTCTGTTTTTTTATAGTAATAAATCTTCAAAGTCTAATGTATACTTCAAGTTTATAGCACATCTCAATTTGGATGCTAAATTTTCAATGAAAACACTTGACTTTAAAATTAGTTTTTAAAATTTACAGTTGAAAAAAACAGATTCACAGATCTAAGAGGATAGTAGCAGAGATGAAAGAGGCAGCAGGGCAGCCAAATCAGAAAGGGCTTTACTGACAATTGCAAGATCTTTGCATTTGAGACTAAATGAAGCCACTGAAGGTTTTTAAAATAGAAGAATGAAAATGACCTGACTTAACTTATAAAAAAGATATCTCTGTATGAAGAGTAAACGAAGGGAATAAGAACGGACAGACTCTGGCTGGCGTCAGCCTCGCTCACAGCAACCTCAAACTCCTGGGCTCAAGCAATCCTCCAGCCTCAGCCTCCCGAGTAGCTGGGACTACAGGCATGCGCCATCAGGCCCAGCTAATTTTTTATATATTTTTAGTTGGCCAATTAATTTCTTTCTATTTTTAGTAAAAATGGGGTCTCGCTCTTGCTCAGGCTCATCTTGAACTCCTGAGCTCAAATGATCCGCCCGCCTTGGCCTCCCAGAGTGTTAGGATTACAGGTGTGACCCACCGCGCCTGGCATGGAAGGCTATTTCAACATGTAAAACACAAAAGAGTGGAGGCTTAGAATAGGATAAAAACAAGGGCAAATCCTGTGAAGTGATAAAATTCTATGTGTACTTCAAAACTTCTACAAAACACACATATCTGCTTGTTATTACATTCAATGAAAATGTTGTAATGTACTTCATCTATGTGGAGCTAAAATTTCACTGCAAAAATACCTGTATTTCAGTTATTGGCTTCTTATGATTATTCTTCTCACATGACAGGTCCAAGAAAAAATTGTCTTTCTTTCCACCAGGGGTTTTGTCAATAAACCATCCTCCCTCAGAATCTCTGGCAGGTGTCTTCAAAGAAATGGAGCCTGTTTTGGAAGTGATCTGTGGTGTTGAAATGATGGTTTCTCTTTGCTCCATCTCAGAAGTATTTGAAACAGAATCAGGATTTCCTTTCCGATATAATGAGAGCAGGGAACTGTTCATGTGATTTGCTGACTGGCAGAAACATGAAACATGATTTTAGCATAAATTAATAGGTACTCATGAAAGTTTCACTGCCCATACTAAAATTTTCTAAACTCTGCTTTCAACAACTTCTCTCACTATGTTTACCATCAGAATATACAGGAGTTCACAATAAGATGATTCATAAACAAGCATTTACTATTCAAAAAGATGTACCCTCACCACCACTTCAAGTTAATAGATAACAAATTCATAAGTGATAATTAAATAAAATCAAATGAGTATGGTCATTTTTTTTTTTTATGGACAGGATCTCACTCTGCCACCAAGGATAGAGTACAGTGGCATAATCATAGCTCACTGTAGCCTCAAACCCTTGGGCTCAAACGATTCTCCCACCTCAGTCTCCTAAGTAGCTGGGACTACAGGTGCATGCCACCATGCCTAGCTAATTCTTAGAATCCCTCTCCCCTCTCCACCCCCTTCCTTCCTGACAAAGTCTCACTCTGTTGCCCCAGCTAGAGTGCCCTGGTGTCAGTCTAGCTTGCAGCAACCTCAAACTCCTGGGCTCAGCTGGGCGAGGTGGCTCACGCCTGTAATACTAGCACTCTTGGAGGCCGAGGCAGGAGGATTGCTCGAGGTCAGGAGTTCGCAAGCAGCTTGAGCAAGAGTGAGACCATGTCTCTACTAAAAATAGAAAGATATTAATTGGTAAACTAAAAATATATAGAAAAAATTAGCTGGGCATGGTGGTACATGCCTGTATTCCCAGCTACTCGGGAGGTTGAGGCAGAAGGACTGCCTGAGCCCAGGAGTCTGATGTTGCTGTGAGCTAGGCTGACGCCACGGCACTCTAACCTGGGCAACAGAATGAGACTCTTGTCTCAAAAAAAACAAAAACAAACCTGGGCTCAAGCAATCCTTCTGCCTCAGCCTCCTTAGTAGCTGGGACTACAGGTATGTGCCACCATGCCCAGCTAATTTTTTCTATTTTTGGTAGAGACGAGGTCTCGCTCTTGCTCAGGCTGGTCTCGAACTCCTGAGCTAAAACAATCCACCCACCTCAGCCTCTCAGAGTGCTAGGATTACAGGCATGAGCCGTCATGCCCAGTCAGAAGTTTTTTTTCTTAGAGATAGGGTCTCATATTAATGTTGCCCAGGCTGGTCTCAACTCCTAGCCTCAAGCCATCCTCCCACCTTGGTCTACCAAAGTGCTGGGATTATAGGTATAAAATACCACATCTGGCCAAGTATGGTCACTTTAAAAAATACAATAAGGTAGTAGGAAAATGAGCCAGTAGTCAATGAGAACACTACTATCCCATCAACTTAAAACTAGATCAAATATAACTATCATCACTACCTTTTTTTTTTTAATTGAGACAGAGTGTTGCTCTGTCGCCCGGGCTAGAGTGTGGTAGCATCATCATAGCTCACCGCAACTCCCAACTCCTAGGCTCAAGTGATCCTCCTGCCTCAGCCCCCGGAGTAGCTGGGACTACACATGCACAGCACCACACCCTGCTAATTTTTAAATTTTTTGTAGAGATGGGGTCTTGCTCTTGGTCAGGTTGGTCTCAAACTCCTGGCCTCAAGCAATCTTCCTGCCTCAGCTTCCCAGAGTGCTAGGATTACAGGTGTGAGCCACCATGCCAGGCCAATCACCACTACTTTGTCAATCACTTCAAAAACTGATTTACCAAGGGAAAAAAAGAAAGAGCAAGTTATAAATAATCTGACATACAATTGGCCCTCTGTATCTGAGATTTTGCAGCCATGGATTCAACCAACCTTGGATTGAAAATATTTAAAAAAATAAAAAAATAAAAAATAACAATACAGGCCAGGCATGGTGGCTCTCGCCTGTTATCCTAGCATTTTGGGAGGCCGAGGCAGGCGGATTGTTTAGCTCAGGAGTTTGAAACCAGCCTGAGCAAGAGTGAGACCCCATCTCTACAAAAAAAATAAATAAATAATAATGATACAGACAGGTGTGGTGGCTCACACCTCTAATCCAGGAGGATTGCTTGAGGCCAGGAGTTCAAGATCAACCTGACCAAGAGCAAGATCTCGCCACTACGAAAAACAGAAAAATCAGCCAAGCATGGTGGCATGCGGCTGTAGTCCCAGCTACATGGGAGGCTGAGGCAGGAGGATTGCTGGAAAACCAGAGTTTGTGGTTGTAGTGAACTACAAGCACACCACTGCACTCTACCCTAAGCAACACAGATTCTGTCTCGAAAATAAGTTAAAAAAATAATAATACAATAAAAGATAATATAAATAAAAAACCAATACAGTTTAATTAACTAGTTACATAGCATTTACCCTGTATTTGGTTTAAGTAACCTAAAGATGATTAACAGTATACAGGAGAGGCCGGGCGACGTGGTTCATGCCTGTAATCCTAGCACTCTGGGAGGCTGAGGCGGGCGGATCGCTCAAGGTCAAGAGTTCGAGACCAGCTTGAGCAAGAGCAAGACCCCATCTCTACTAAAAATGGAAACAAATTAATCGGCCAACTAAAAATATATACAAAAAATTAGCCGGGCATGGTAGTGCATGCCTGTAGTCCCAGCTACTCGGGAGGCTGAGGCAGGAGGATTGCTTGAGCCCAGGAGTTTGAAGTTGCTGTGAGCTAGGCTGATGTCACGGCACGCTAGCCTGGGTAACAGACTGAGACTCTGTCTCCAAAAAAAACAAAACAAAAAAAAAAACAGTACACAGGAGGATGTGTATAGGTTATATGCAAATACTATACCATTTTATATAACAGATTTGAGCATTTGTGCATTTTGGTGTCCATGGTGGGGTTCCTGGAACCAATTCCCCCTGAATACTGAGGGACGATTATATTACCTCCATAATTCCCTTTAACCAAGCCTATTCATCAATAATTGTAGCTCCTGGAAAAAAAAAATATATCCCTTTGTCCATTTTTACTGTAAACTCCCCTTTCTATTCCTGTCTGCCCTTATTTCTGGCTATTCTCTTCCCTTATTTTTCCTTGTGTAACTGACCATAAACACAAATACTGGAAAGATGGCTAATCCGTCATCAACATGTCCAGAGTCTTTCATTCTATTCTTTTTTTTTTCAGATAGAGTCTCACTGTGTTGCCTGGGCTACAGTGCCGTGGCGTCAGCCTAGCTCACAGCAACATCAAACTCCTGGGCTCAAGCGATCCTACTGCCTCAGCCTCCCGAGTAGCTGGGACTACAGGCATGCGCCACCACGACTGGCTAATTTTTTCTATATATTTTTAGTTGGCCTATTATTTCTTTTTTTTTTTTTTTTTTTTTTT
>VSMD01012551.1:0-41241 GCA_008750895.1 Mirza zaza
AATGGATTAATAAAATGTGGTATACGTATACCATGGAGTACTATTCAGCTCTAAGAAACAACGGTGATATAGCACATCTTATATTTTCCTGGTTAGAGCTGGAACCCATACTACTAAGTGAAGTATCCCAAGAATGGAAAAACAAGCACCACATATACTCACCAGCAAACTGGTATTAACTGAGCAGCACCTAAGTGGACACATAGGTACTACAGTAATAGGGTATTGGGCAGGGGGGTGGGGGGCGGGTATATACACACATAATGAGTGAGATGTGCACCATCTGGGGGATGGTCATGCTGGAGACTCAGACTTGTGGAGGGAGGGGGGAAAGGGCATTTATTGAAACCTTAAAATCTGTACCCCCATAATATGCCGAAAAAAAAATGCCCTCTACTCCCTGCTTTTCTTCCTCTCTTAGGAGTATAACATTGGAGAATGAACACAATTGTCACAGGAAAACAACATCAAACTTTCATTTTCCAAGTTACTCACCACAACAAATGCACATTCTCGCCTTGGGCTTTGAAGAACTCCCTTCATTTCCTCTGTTCCTGGCCGTCAGTGGGTTTGGGTATGACACACCTTCTCTCTCAGTCACAGCCATGAAGGTAAAGGGTACACAGGGAGAGTAGGCCATGACTCATTTTTGCATCTTTTGGGTTTTGATCAAATGCCAACAGATGGTAAGAGATAAATAAATGAGTCTTCAATAATGGAGTATGTGGAAACCAGTAACATTATGGGTTATCGCTAAAGTTTCATTATTAATTTTCTTCTTCCTAAAATTATAAATAAATGTCGCACAATAGGCAAAGGATGTAATTCTAATAACCTCTGGGAGCAGAGAGAAGCACTTTTCAGCTATGTGTGTGATTTACTCACACATATGCAAGTAAGTAGTGAGATGACAACTGTTCAACCATAAAACCTTGGGGTTTCAGATCACCATGGCAAATATACATTATTTATGTAACAGATTATAAACCAAATTTCTCTTTTAAGAGGCATTCATTTTCTTCCCTTAAAAGCAACATAAATGGGGCAATGCTTCCTAAAATGACCCATATCAATATCTTACGTGACATAACTAGGATACAGAGTTGGAAAGAACATGAGAGAATCCAGCCCCTTTGTTTTAAAGAAAAGAAAAATATGGCTCAAAAATAAATGACTTGCCCAAGACAACAGAGCCAAGGAACAATTGTCCCCACACCAGTCAGGGGCTCCCAAGTCTCATAGCAGAGCTCTTTCCAGCACCCGCGATGCCTCTGGAAGCGACGGTCTCAGCACAGTCCTTTATTCCGCCTGGACCATGATACTTTGAGGAGAGATAGACGATGAAACAGCAGTCCGCCCCTACAAGCATAGTATCTGGAGTGTAGCAGGCACTTATAAATATTTGTAGAATGAATATCAAAAAACACATCACCTGGAACCAAAGAAAAAAAATCTGACCTAACAAACAACAGCCAAATGTCATAAGGATGAGAGTAAGCAGGAGTGTATTCCCTAAGTAATACTTGATGTAAGTCTTAGCACCTCACTAACCTTTTAAACTCTGTATAAGCTGGGACTATGTCATTTATATATTTTGCCTCTTCCAAACCAGAATTTCAGGAATGTCATTTTAAACAGTTTTGTACCTAAAATTTTTGTACCTAAAATTGGAGCATATGTTATGAAAAGGGTTTTTGTACTGCCTCTTAGGGTGGTGGGCTGTCTGGCAGAGTTACTGTTATTGCTTTCACAGCTCTATTGAGATATAACTCACATACCACATAATTCAGCCACTCAAAGTGTGCAATTCAGTGGCTCATGAAGGTGTGCCACCATCACTCCAATAAATTTTAGAACATTTTCATTATTTCCCAAAGAAACCCCACATTCCTTAGCCACCATCTCCACCTCTATCAAACCCTAACCCCCAGCTCCTGGCAACCACTCATCTACTTTCTGTCTCTATAGATTTGTCTGTTCTGGACTTTTCATGTGAATGGAATCACACAATATTCAGTCCTTTGAGTCTGGCTTCTTTCACTTAGCATAATGTTTTCAAGGCTCATTCGTGTTGTAACACAAATCATCACTTCATTCCTTTTTATGGCCAAATAATATTCCATTGTATGGATACAACATATTTTCTTTATCCGGTCATCCACTGATAAGCATCTGTGTCGTTTCCACTTTTGGGCTATGATAAGTAATTCTAATTATGGATCTTCATAAACAGATTTTTATGAAGATATAACCTTTCATTTCTCTTGGGTATATATTTAGGAGTGGAATTGCTGGATTATTAGCAGATGGAGTTTTAATGTGTAAATATTTGAGCTAGGGGAAAACTTGTTATGAATTATGAGGGAAATGAGATATACTAATTGCAATAAGATTTATCTCATATATATTGCTGCCAACCTAAGGGAGGAGTGTATCAATCTTTTTTGAACTGGCTTTAAGTTCAGAGCCAATCCTTGCCATTTCCCCGTTGTAGACAGTCCCTATTGTAGACAGATGTGCCATTGTGGACAAGAATACATTTTCCTGGTACACCTTTCCCTCTACTCAATAAATCCTTGGGATGATCCTGAAAATGCATACTTAATACTGGGAACTTCACAGAGGGCAAATATATGTATATATTTCACCTCCGACTTTCTCAGGTTCTTAAAAAGACTTGAGCCATCTGGATAATCCCAACAAAACTATACATTATGAAGTTGCAAATAAAATTATTAATAGGATATTATGTTTCAGGTCATGTTTACAAAACAGTAGAGGTATAATTTATGTGCTATATACACACTTTATACTTTATCGAAATCCTCTTCAGATGCAATGTGAACTTTATTTTTGCATCCACTTATACAATCTAGAATGTGGTATTACTGTTTTAAAATTATAATAGAATTTTAAGGTTTTTTTGTATATTCTCATTTTCAAAAATCATCTAGTCCTATGTTTGACTTAATTGATGTTTAGATTTTGATCAGTAGCACAACCCTCACCCAATGTGCAGCATTATTTATTTGGCAAAATATGATCCCCTTGATAATGGTCTGCTTTGTGACAGGGCTTCCAGGAACTCACTGTGGTGAACACGGGGGACTTTCTACACCACCATGTTAGATTGTACCCTCCATCTCGCCACCAGCTCAGTCACAGATGACTCCCTGCTTGTGTTATCAAGGCCACACTGGCAAGAAGGTGATGTGGTGACCTGAGGATGGTAGGCCAGACGCTCACCAATCTGTTTCGCTAGAAAGTACCTGCTGCTGATAAGAGTGTGCTCTTCATAACTCTCTTCAGAGAAAACTTCAAGGACTTTGTTAACTGTTTTTTACCAGGCTGACTTAATTCTCCTGGCTGTTGATCTTCAAAATTTGATAATACAACTGAAAATTCGGGCACTTTCCTTTGTATCCAATGTCCTGAATGTCAGAATTTAGTCTGACCCTGTCTCAACCCAGCTGGTTCCTAAGTACTTAGAGCAACTTTCTTATGGCCTTCACACTAATGACCCAGAGTTCCTTCTCAACCATAAACTTGTACAACATGATCTGTCAGCCTATTTTATCTCCCATGGTCAGGGTTATTGTATTTAATTCAGAGGTTGTTTGATACGGGGAAGAAGATCACTTTGGAATGCCTGAATTCAAACCTTGGCACTGCCATTTGCAAAGTGAGTACTTTGGATAAATTACAATCAATCAGTACCAGTTTACTCTTTATAAGTTGGAGATAATTATAGTATGGCAGAGACAATATGATATGTGTTCACCAAATCCCATCTTATTTTTTTCTTCCTGGACAATAGAAAGACTGCATTTCCCAGCCTTGCTTGCAGTAAGCTTGAGGCCATGAGAACGAGGCTGTGGACAGGGAGGTTTGACTCTTAAAATCATCCCATGGGGCTCTCTGGCTCTTTCTCCTGCGATAGTAAACGCAGAGGCCATGTGTTGAGATGTTTTCCGTATTTTCTTAGATGCTGTATTTGTCTGTGTGACACCCATTAATCACAGGGCCAAACTAATGGCCAACATTGTTACATCTCCCTGCCCTCAAGCTGTCACCAGTGCATGAAAATCACATCACAAACCCATCAACCCTGAGTCCATACTCGCTACTACCCTCTTTATCTGATTCTCACATACCAAGCCAATACTCCCTGCCCTAAATGATCCAGAGCCAGATACCAGAAAACTAAAGACCACTCCTATGGCCCAGAGACCCCCAACAAGATACAAACTATCCAGTACTAAGCTGTTTTCCCTGCTTGCCTTGGCAGTCCCTCAGAAAACGTAGCAAAGACTCTGGGCTCCTGCTTTCCCTTCCCTCCTGCTTCTGCCTCCCGACTGACTGTGGCGGCCCCCGTGGCCCTGTGTGGTGTGCTGCGCCTTTCACTTCCAGAGGACCTGGGAGTAACTATAAACTTTTCTTTCAGTGGCATTGACCGCTCTGTATCAATCACCTTTTATAAGACCCAGGCACAAATCCTGATGATGGCTTCATAAGGTGAAGAATTCCTGCTGACCACATTGGACTTTGTATGACTGGGTGATAGACATTTGTTTTGATAAACCCCTGAAATTTTAGGGGTTCTTTGTGGCTGCAGTATAGTTGAATCTGTCCTGACCAATATAAAATCTTCACTTTTCGAGTTTATTTTAATGATTAGGAAAAAACAAATGTATGTAGAGTATGTAACAGTTCATAGTATAAAGTAGGAATTCAAAAAATGGTAATTAGTATTATTCTAATGATTCAGCAGCAATGTCCAAAAATAACATATATAAATAAAGCAGATACTGTCCGTCCATTATCCCATCAGGTGAAAATAGCAACAGAGAGTTTTCACCAAATACGGAGGAAATGTTTGAGATAGTATGACTTAAAATACAGATTGTAGTGGACAAAAAAAAAAAATACTTTGGCAGTTTGTTCAAAGAGATAGGGAGTCACTCTCCAGAGAAGCCAGGATACAGACAAAAAGACTTGCTAGTTGGGAGTGGCACTCTGTGCTAGACATTACAGACAGAAAACAACAGACTTCAAACGAAAGCGTGTATCAAAAGACAAGCAGAGAGGCTCTAAATCATAGTCATTGCTTTGCTATTTGGTTTCTTCTCACATGCACAATCTGCATGGCCAGGAGCCAGTGAGATTTATTCATTAAGAGGTAGTTAATGGTGCATAACAGGCCACCTCCTTTACGTCACTTTTTACAGTTTACAAAGCACTCATAAACATCCTAATAAGAGCCATGTGAAGTGATGAGGAAAACCATTTGTTCTTAGTGAACAGAGAAGTTCCCAGTGTGCAACAGCAAATTACCCCCCTCCACATTTCCCTTTCCACTCCCACTTCCCATACGCACTCCCAGAACTTGCAGATTATATTTTTCTCCAGGAGAAAACCAGAAAAGATTTACAAGCAACAGATGGCATGAGGATTCATACAAATTATCTACAAACTTGCTACTCACAATGCATCCATGGGCTGGCTGCATCAATCTACCTGGAGCTTAGAAATGTGGAATCTCAAGCCCCACCCCAGAGGCAGATTCTATCTGCCTCTGAGTCAGATTCTATCAGCAAGATATCCAGGTGCTTCCTATACACATGAACATGTGAGAAGTGTGGCTCTATAAGATTATCTGTGCGTGACTGAGATTTTGGGACTTTCAGATTGAATCAGGGAAAATAGCGTGTAGACTCAGGAAAACAATAATAGAATATGATTGCAACTAATAAATCTGAATGCTTAACCCCTTTAGTTGATTGTATCTGAAAGTAGAAACTGTTAATGGAAAGGAAAACAGACCGCTTAGAGTCCAGAAAAAACAAAGTCCAAAAAGCGATGTTTTCCTTATGTTTTTGTGACTATTTAGTAAAGATAGCCCTCTGACCTACCAATGTGTACATTTGTTCTTACAGATGATGGGTGCATTTGATAATCAAATTTGGGTACCCCAAATAATCTCTTTATAATCAAGTGTTATGTTTTTCTATTTAACTTTATCTTTTTTTTCTTTTTTATTTCAGCATATTATGGGGGTACAAATGTTTAGGTTATGTATATTGCCCTTGGCCCACCTGAGTCAGAGCTTCAAGCGTGTCCATCCCCCAGATGGTGCACATCACACTCATTATGTATGTATACCCATCTCTTTCTCCCCCCTCCCATCTGCTCGACACCCAATGAATGTTATTCCTATATGTGCACTTAGGTATTGATCAGTTAAAACCAATTTGATGGTGAGTACATGTGGTGCTTATTTTTCCATTCTTGTGATACTTCACTTAGTAGAATGGGTTCCAGCTCTATCAAGGTCTATTTAACTTTCTGATTTTTATTTGACTTCCTATCTTATATAGTTTTTCTACATGAAGAGAACAGACCAATCAGACTAAAACATTCTAGGCAACTGTATCTTCAATTATAACTTAATCCATTGGCTGTCTTTTTTCACAAAAGATTGCAATTGCGAGCATGATTTGGATGTATAAGCCTACTTGAATAATCTATAGATATACTAATAATTTGGGGAGGATAGTGGTAACTACTTCCTATGTGAGGTTCTGCCAGAACGATCACATGGTATTTCTGGATAATGATAACAAATATTTATGAAGCACTTAGTATATTCCAGAAATACTTTGCCTCTATTAAGGAATTTAATTCTCACGAGTCATGGGTTATTATCCCCATTTCATAGTTGAGAAACAGAGGCACAAAGTCATTAAGTAACTTGACTAAGTTATGAAGGGATAGAAACAGGGTTTAAGCCCTGGGCAGTATGGCACCACACCAGAGCCCTCTCTCTTGACCACTATGCCATACCTCCTCCATCTTACCTCTCAACAGTTGTTTCATATTGGCCTCTTCCTCTCTATTTCCCCCACCCATCCTTTTTTGTTTAACATATTGACTCCCATGTGAGTTGTATTTAACTCAGGCTGGTTTTGAGCCTGGGGCCTTGAGAAGCAAAAGCCTGCAGTTGGTTCATGAAAATCTTACTCGTTGATGTCCTTATTATTACAATTAATATTGACAATTTAATTCTAAAAATGTGGATTGCTCTGCATATAACTCACATACAGAAAACAATAAAAATCAACAAATTAGAAAGGATCATTTTGTTTTACGAAAACACCATGGCCCCAGGGGAAAAAAAAATTCTAGTGTGGCAGTCAATGTGTTAAGTTCAAAAACATTAACAGAGCTAAAGTGCCAGGACCTAAAGCTTGTGATACAACCTAGATTAAAGCCCCAAGCCTGGGTAGGTGACATTTTCCCCTGTGTGGCTGAGGATGCTCCCCTGGGGTTTGCAGGTTAAACCACAGATATGTTAGATGCTAAAAAAGACATTCTCTAGTTTGCATCTCCTCACACTTGCTTCACCTGGTCTCGAGAGTAAAATGATTCAGAAGTCAAGGCTAAATGGAGCTAGAAAAGAGGTAGGGGCCAGAGTTTACTTTGGTTGGGGCTTAGACAAACAGCACTCTAATTAACTCAACAAATGACTCTACTGAGGTTTGGACCAAGAGTTTTATAGAAATACAGAATGTGCTTTACATTACCTAGACCGCTATATTTCTCTTGGGACCACCCAAGAAAGGGCTGTAGCCACACATAACTCAAAAGATTTTCAACCCTGGATCTTTGGTCAAATACTAGAGTTATCTACCTGCCAAACACAACAGAAATAGCATGTCATTTTACAGATAAGAAAATTGATAAACCATAGAATGGAAGTATTCGCCTCCATTCCTATGAAGGAGGCAGAATGAGCTTGTAGCAAGTTCTCTAAGGTGTTTCTTGTAATCTTTGTATTTCCCTGTCACAGATGATGAGGATTGTCTAGTTAATTGTCCTTGTGACATAAATCAATGGTTTGCAATCTTTTCTCGGCCCCAGCACACCACTGAAATACAACACATTTCCATAAGTCACAGTGACTCACTTCAAATAAAATTTGTAAAAGAATACATAGTTCCACTCCTTTCAAGCATAAAATAATGAAGCCATGTTGTTCAGTACTTTTAAGACATTCTTAGCAATATCCTAACCATATGCCATTGCCCTAGGGAATGAAAAACAGTTTAGTAAATAAAGAAGCAGTGTGAAAATTCATATAAACTTAAGCTGAACCTTAACACTTAACCAGCTCGAACATGTCTAATGACTGATAATTGTGCTTTTCCTGTGCCCCTCCTGGTTTATGGAAATATCAAAGAAACAAAGCATAATCTAACAAGCAACAACTAATAGCTGCAGTGTTTTACTTCATTTTATGTTTGTAAGGAAAGTAAAATCATTTATTTTATTATATATTTTTATTAATAATTTATGCAATCAATTCCCCATTGTTTTCAAATAGTTACTATCTATCTATCATTATCTAGAAGACACTTGGAAATACTGTCCAAGGTTCAGAAGAGACTGGTTTGTTTGTGATTACCCAGCAAATGAAAATGCTAGCATCTGATGTTTAACTAAATTATTCATAATTATTTACCATGGCAGTTGATGGGTTCATTCAAAGTTTATAGGACTTGTACAAGTGTCTAAATATATATTTACCTAATGTTTTTAAAAGCTAGATTTAGAAGTTTTCATACTATGTAAAGTTAAACAAGTCACCTGTGTTTAACTTAATATGGGTCATAAAAAGCTCTACAAAACTTGAGTGCATTTTTGAGAGTTTAAAGTATTGTATGCATTTTTTGAAGTCCTGTTCACTATTTTCAAAGGTTTAAGTCTAATGAAGTATAAAAATGATTGATCTATGTGCAAAGTGAAAGACAATCTGAGGAACTTTAAAAGTTATGTTCATGAAACAATGAGGGGTGACCAGATAGACAGTCTACCATACCAAAATGAATCTCAAAATCAATGAAGCTGGTCAAGAATTTTTAAGGAAGTGCAGTCATAAATGAGGAAAGCTAAATTCCATAGGTTAACCAATAGAAATACCAGATGAAAATAATCAATATGTAAGAGCACAGCATAAGAAATACATTACAATTATGACAACTGCAATATAAGATACTTAGGATAAAAGTTAAACACAATTCATTGCATATAACAATTTTATTAATAACAATTAAGTTCAGCTAGAAAGAGTTTATGTTATACCTTATATAACTAATACATAAAGCTAAAATAAACACCTTAATATTTAAATATTGGTGCCAAGCAATTATTTCAAGATAATTTTCAAGAACTTATTGAACCAAATCACTGAGTCAAATATAAATATTGCCAAATTTGTCATTCAGAGGATTTGTATGATTTACTTTTCCACTGATTACCTGTTTCCCATACCATCATTACTATGAGTATTTTTTAATTAAAAATCTTCCAATTTGCTAAGCAAAAATATTACATGTTAATTTAATTTGTCTTTTATTTCCAATGAAGTTGAACACCTTTTTGCATGTTTCCTGGACTTAAGTATTTGTTTTAGAAATTTCCTGCTTATGTCTTCTATTCATCTTTCTATTGAAATGTTCATTTTTCTCTTGTTAACCTACAGAAGCATTCATGTATTCTAGCTGTTCATACACCATATATGTTAAAATACTTTTCATTACTGGAAATTTGCTTTCTAAATAGCTCTAGTCTATTTAAGAGGCAAGTGCTATGGTTTGAATCTTCCCTCCAAAACTCATGTTGAAATTTAACCACCACTGTACGGGTATCAAGAGGTAGGATCATTAAGACGTGATTAGGCCATGAGGGCTCTGCCCTTGTGAATGTGTTAATGTCATTATATTGAGAGTGGGCTCATTATCTGGAGAGTGAGTTGTTATAGAAGCAAGTTTGGCTCTCTCTTGCCCTCACTTGCCCTTCTGTCTTTCACCATGGGATGACCATGGGATGACATAGCATGAAGGCCCTAGCAAGATGCTGGCACCGTGCTCTTGGACTTGCCAGCCCCCAAACCATGTGCCAAATAAATTTATTTTCTTTATAAATTACCTAGTCTGTGGTGTTCTGTTATAGCAACACAAAAAGGACTAAGACAGCAACCAAGTGGGTTATAGTTTATTTAGGCTCAGAGCAACAAATCTGTACCTAGCCAACCTTACACACTCATTGACTTTCAATGGCTCCTCAATTTTCATCAAAGATAAAAGCCCCTCTGTGTCCTCCTTACCCCCCTATCTCTTCCTTCAGAAGTTCATACATTCTGGCAGTTTTCACAACTCTGAGCTGATAATTCTCAAATCTATATTACTGTCCTCAATTCAGTCTACTCTATAAGCCGGTGCTATGAGTTTCACTTGCATGGAAGATCCTTTCACTAAGATTTCATTTACTCACCTACCCACTTAAACGCAAATAGTGCCTCTTGAGCATACCTACTAAATATGAAGTGTTGTGAAGTTTCATCATCTCAAATTCAAAGATTTCAAACCGAAGTCACCTGCTGCCCTGCAAGCCATCCCTCCCTTTCTAATTTCCACTTTTTAAAAAATATCCCCAGCTTTCTGCTGTTTTATTTCTAAGTGTCATGCCTCCTCTCTGTTATCACCACATGAAGTCAGTGTCTGTTAATTTTACCTCTAACGGCTCAAGAATTAACTCTTTCCTTTTTGTACAGACAGCTGCCATTCTGGCCCCAGGTGTCACCATCTGGCACCTGTTTAACTGCCATTGCCTTCTATTGGCCTCACTGGTTCCTATTTGTTTCCCACTTCAATTCATCCTGTACGCTGTGCTGGATTATTCTTCCTGCAGTGTAGCTCTGAAAATGACATTTCTCTGCTAAATAATCAAGACTGCTTGCTTCTGCCTATGGAAAGAAGCCCCAGATTCACCAGTCCCTCATTAGAGGCTTCTGATAAGCTGGATTCCACCTCTCCTAATTCATGTCTCATAACTCTATTTCATAAATACCACATTTGTTTAGCTTTGTTTCTGCACTATCCTCCACACAAGGTCTTTGTACATTCGCTTATCCAATTCTGTCTGATTATACCCCTTGCTTCTCTCTATTAGTCCAACCCCTGTTAACCCAACTCTTCAGGGCACAGCTCAAGCCTTTTCCAGGAAGCTGGCCGCAGCTGAAACCATAGTTTAGTTTTTCTTAGAATTGAAGTAAACTTCACAGAGCACCCTCAAGGACTCTGAGCCTCAAAAGTGTTAAATTCTGTTCAACAAAAAACTTACTGAACACTCATTATGCACTAAGCCCTGTGCTAGGAACTGGGAACAAGGAAATAAGTAGATGTGATCCCTCATTTCAAGGAGTTCTTGCCAATCAGCAGGAACAGATATATGAACATATCATTTCATTAAAGTATAGGAAGTTCTAAGATGGAGTTGAACATAGTGCTGTGAGAATGAGAAAAGAGGGCATTTAGTCCAGGTGGGGTTCAAGGAAAGCTTCCTAGTGGAGATATCATGTGATGAGAATGTTAAAAGATGAGCAAAAGTCATTAAGACAAAAAAAAGGTGGGAAGGGAAATTGAGACAAAGGGAACAAAATAAATAAAGCCAGAGACACAAACAGTGGGAAGCGGATAAGGAAGTAGAAGCAGCCTAGTATTATTAGACTATAATGTTGTGAAACAATAACTAGTGAGAAAAGAGATGGGAAGTGACCAGAGGCTTGTAGGATTTTGTAAACTATATTAAGAGCTTCATACTCTAATGTGTAAATGATGAGGAACCACAAAAAATGTTTAGGGAAGGAGATTAAATTATCGAGTTTTTCTTGTAAAGAAAGTATTCTTTCTACATTGTAGAGACCAGATTTAAGGGAAGGAAGTCAGGAGAAAGGCAACTACAACTACAGTGTTCCAGGCAGGAGATAATGAGTGTTGGCCAAGGATGTGGATATCAGGGATGGGGTGAAGACATGGATTGTAATAAATAGTTATGAGCTTAAAAACATCAGATGTTGCTGATTGCCTAGATGTAGAAGGTTCAGGGAAATGAGAAGTTGTACATATTAATAACTCCTCAGTCTCTGGTTTGGGCGCCTGGGTGGTGGTGCCAGTAATTAAGCCAGAAACACCAGAGCCATAGCGTGTTGCTGGGGGGTTGGTGGTGAGGACTGGAGGTGGTGAGCAGAGAATAACAGTTAAGACATTTTCAGATATGTTCACTTTGAGATTCCTATGGGACATATGAGACTAAAGATCACATATGAGGTCAAGGTTAAAGATTAAGTTTGGTACTGACCATCATTCCACTGTTAGATAAAAGAGTGATAGTGATGAGATTCCCCAAGCAAAGTATGTAAAGAGAGAGATGAAGACTTTGGGCCAAGGACAGAACCCTGGGGCATACCAGTAGTTTATGGATACACAGAAAAGGAAGAGCCCATAAAGACCACAAAGGGATGACTGAAGAGGCGGGAGGAATCCCAGGGCAGATGGGAGCCAAGAAAGTAAACCAGAGAGTTTGGAGTATGAGATATGAGATGGAGTATGAGATAAGGACTGAGAAGTTTGGAGTATGAGATGGAGTATGAGATAAGGACTGAGAAAGCATCGTTGGGTTCAGCAACACAAAGTTCACCAGTGACCTTTAGATATGAACGTGGGCTCCAAACTGCAATAGTTGAAGAGTAAATGAGTTACAGCCGTGAAGTTTACCCTAGATGGAAAGGCTAAGAATTAGGGTGTAAGCAGAGAATATACAGGGCCAAGAAATAGCTGCTTAAGACTAAGAGAATAAAAGATTACAGAGGTGCGCAGTGAACTCAGGTCTTTAATTCTTTGCTTTAGACAGAACAACAAAAAAGTAGTCTTCAAATATACAGTCCAGTCCTCAAATATCTCTTTCAGACGCAATATCAGAAGAGGAATAGTCTCATGAATTGTCTTTGGTAGAGTCCTCTGGACATTTTTGAGTATCGGAAAATTATGAAGTTTCTGTTCTCTCTGGGAACCAGAGGTACAGGGAACTGGCTCCTCTCTTCCCGTGGTCAGGTGCCTCCCGGAATCCTTAAATAACTCAGTTTTGGAGCTTTCAGGGAAGCCGAGCACCATTTTTGTGAGGAGTCACTGCACCAC
This sequence comes from Mirza zaza, assembly GCA_008750895.1. Taxonomy (NCBI): domain Eukaryota; kingdom Metazoa; phylum Chordata; class Mammalia; order Primates; family Cheirogaleidae; genus Mirza; species Mirza zaza. Next base: position 13,035 of record VSMD01012551.1, read on the forward strand.
CATGTGGCTACTCTTAGGAATAGCACTTTTCTCAACTTCCACCTAAGAAAAGTGTTCTGCGCTTGAAAGAGCCTTTAGAAACTCTCCTCATTTTGCCGATGAGGACAGCAGAGATGACTTGCCTAATTTTTCAAAGTGTCTTTTTATTTTAACTTGCTTATGACATATTATTCATGTGTGACTACATGTATGAAAAGCAGACAACAAAAAACACATACAAAATCTTTCAGTTTTTCATTTAAACGCAAGAGTGGCATCCCTGTCAGGTCCTCTGTCCTAAGTCCAGACCACTGACGAAATGCAGCAACGTGCAGATATCACTGCTCCTAAACTAACCTTCAGCAACAACCATCTTACCAAGAGGCCAACACGATGTTTTGGTTAAATTTGAGCCATTTCAAAAGTTGTTTTCTGAGATATGCTAGTTCAGGATGAAATGGTGAAATAGAAAACATGGCTACTAAGGATTAATCCTAAGGTGACAATCTGAATACGTGTATTATCTTGAGACATAAAAATCAATTCTATAATATCTTTTGGTCATTTTCTCTCTTTTTTCTCTTCTTCTTTTCTGATAATAAAAGTAACAGATGTCATTAAAGAAAACATGGAGACTTTTAACTGGGGGAAAGGGCATAGAAATAACTTAGAAATAACTCCCATAACCCAACAGTAATTTTTGTTAATATTTTGGCACTTTCGATCCCTTCCAAATGCTTTAAGTGTAAGATATCATATGAGTCATTTTATTTATCCCACTAAATTAGTAGAGAGTTTCTTAAAAAAGGATTTCTCATATTTATAGAAATTATTTCATTCTCCACTTTAAGCCCACATAACCAAAACCAGCCATCAACTCTGGGACTTTAAACAAATGTCAAACAGTTAAAAAACAGCAAAGTTAACTTGGTTTGGGCCACATTTGTCCAAGGTGGCATCTTCAGCCAAGCCATTCACTTGTTCATTAATGGTTTCCTTAATTATTTCTGAAAACCCCTAGGGCATTGGCTACTCCCTGCATCTTTTTATTTTCCTGTCCAAAGATGTTTTCACTGGAGTCTAGATCATTTGGAATGGGAACACCATAAATCAGCAAACTAGAAAACACTCTAAGCTTTGAAATTGTTTCAAATCAAGGCAGTGGACTGCTTCTGAATGCCTGGCTAATAGTAATAATATCAATAACGGTGATGGTAACAGCTATGAAGCTTTTACAATACAGGGATTTTACAAACATCTCATTTAATCATCTTAACAAGCCAACTTTCCAAAAGAAGTGTTGTTAAGTCATGGCCCTACTCCACACAGCTAATATTCAGACAGAATAACCTCTGCCCTAACTCCTGGAATTGTGTCAGCTTCAGTACCCAGAATCCCAAACATTTACCAGATACTCAATGCTTAGCCAGCCCCAGGTTTTCTGATTCTTTTCAAATGATAGCAGTGTGATTACAACACAAGGCAGTGGGTGATATTTAGAAAATTTATACCTGTTTCTCTTTTTTGCCCTTTTTGAATAGGTCAGCCTAAGAAGCCCATTTCTGGGGAAATACTAGGATATTTTACAAAAAGAATGCAAAGAGAAAAAGCAAGCTAATATTCAGCTTCTGAAATATAAAATAGAATTATTCAGAAGACAGTATCCTACAGTCCTGAAGGGGAATTTTTCTAAACTTTTATCACCCCGTGTCAGAATCCAACTCACAGAGTGTAGAGGGGATGGAGACCCGGCCCCCTGACAGCACGTTCCTATGAGGCTTGCTGCTCAAAGATATGACTCTGGAAATAAAAGCAAAGCCCCCCTACACTGTGTGTTTTTTTTAATAAAAGAGAGAAAGTTGGAAGGCAGGAGAGCAAGACTGTTGGTCACGTGTCCCAAACTGCCCCATTCCAGACTTCGGCCCCCAGAGTGAGGGGCACATTAGTGTTAACACTGAGGGCAAGAGGGGTTGCGTGTGGCCTGCTCCCCACTGGGGCTCGTGGGGAATAACTACGGCGACCTGCTGTGTGATGACCGTATCAATTAGGAAGCCCAGTGTGGAGGGTGTCTCTTAAACTCAGCTCTCCAAAGTGACTCTTGGGTCTCATGGGGTATCAGGGATGAATCAGGATGCAGCAGACCAGCCGTGATGCTGCAGTGGCAGAGGCTGGGTGGACCTGCGAGCCAGCGCATTAGCAAGAGGACACGCTGGAGAGCCCACGGCCTGCAGCCACTGGGAGCCACGTTTATGCCAGACCAGCCACAAGGACACTACCAGGTTCTGCACAAGCCAGGAAAAAAAACGGGGCAACAAGATACCAGTCACTGACTTCACAACAAAATGCAGGCAAGGCAAATAGCAGCCAGGTAAACATGAACATCAATCACCTGGACTCCAGAGGGCATGGGGCCCGAAGATCCCTCCCTTCAGAACTCCTCATCCAGATGTCTGCATCTCTGAGGGACTTAAGAGGGAAGGATAGCGACCAGAGAAAGGGTTTTTTTCCCTAGAGAGACTAAGCACTACTTAAAGGAATGCATTAAATTATCAGATTGAACTAATTTAAACCATGATGAACACTAGGAAGTAGGAATTTTTTTTTCCACCTAGTAGCCAACAGATAGGTCATCCTTAAGAAGATCGATCCAGCTCTAACCAAAAGAGAGATATTATTTTTTCGGAGGTTCCTGATGAATGTGGCAGATTTAATATATACATCTATTTTTACTTTTTCTAAAACCAGAACTACAGTAAAGGAAGCTTTCAAATGACACAAACCCACAAGAATGGGAAGACCAGGAGAAGAGACCAAAGCAACACAACATGGAAGCTAGAAACAGAAGGACAAGTGACAATGAACTTAGCAGGGTTGAGAAAGCTGAATCTCATCTGGACAGTGGACAAAGCTGAGAAGAACCAACTCAATTAACACCACAGAATCTTTAAAGGGTTCAGGAACTGGAAGCCCCAGGGTCTCTGGAACTGAAAGTGCAAGGGCTATCTAGAAGGAGGAGGACCAAGAGAGTACTAGTTCAGCAGCAATTAGACTCCCTAGATTCCGGGCCATCTCCACATTACCCCTTCTTCACCTTGGTAGAAGCCTGAAGATTTGTTCTCTGAAAAGAGCAACACAGTTTCTGGATCTAGGGGAGAGTTGTGGGCATAGATACCTGACCCTAGATGGGGAGAGAGGGACTGTGCACAGTGAAGAGTGAATACACCAAACTTTGACCATCTTTCCTAACTCAACTTCCAGAAACCTGGCACAAAGACCCTTACCCTCCAGGCAGGAAGCTGAAATCTAGCCAACCAGTCTAAATTGATATAGAATGGCACAAGAGGCAGATGTGATGAGGGCCACCTTCACTAAGACCCTCACCTCAACTGAGCCAACTGAGCCATCTTTCTAACTCGAGTATAGAATGTGCTAGTGAGTCAGGCACAAACTCTTACCTGTCCTTGGCTTGTCCTGACCTTGTGCTGATTGGCCCTCCTCCAGTCTCCTTCATACCCTTCAGCCTAGGCCCTCTGAGGACATTTCTTTCATACCAAAGAATCACCCTCCTTTGCATACTCCTGAGGGCCCCAGAGAGGTGGTGGTGAGACAAGAAGCAGAAAATACAAAGCAGCCTCTCCATTTGGCGACATTCATCTCAGGTGGCCGGTCCATCCTACAGCCCAGCCAGATGTCCCAACTGTGCTGACACAGTGTTTTGTGCTCAGGCTCTTGCCCACCGACTTCCCCCCAAGGAGCTCTTATAAACTCTCAGGAAAACTGAAGTCCGACTATGGCGGGGAGACTGTTCGGTTTATCATCTCTGGAAGCAGCAATGGAACAGGGGCCATGGTACACTTTCCACACAGGGCCACACCTGTGCTTATCACGCAAAGTTCCAAAAGCTACACGACTTACTTTTTAGTGATTCATACGTGAGTGGCAAACTACAAACCTTAGTTGTCACAAGAAAGTAAAGATAAAAGAAGGTGTTCAGATCACACCTGGGCTGGGCCACGCACTCACAGCCCTAGGTGACGCGGAAGACTTCGGCAACACTCCGGGAAACAGCGGCACAGACAGCGCCTCTCCCGGGCCCGGCTAAAAGAGAGCAGCACAGAGAAGCCAGAGGCCTGGTCCCCGACAGCACTCAGACCGCCAGCTCGCTCTGCCACCTCAGTGCTCGCAGGGCACCAGCTGTGTGGCCCGATAGCAATGGGGGGTTTTAAATGATCGCTTAGATCTTGTGAAAACTAGACAGCCTTTCCCAAAGTGTGCCCCTCGGCATCCCAGGCCCAAGAGATGCTACACGATAAAAGAAAATTCAGTGTTCCCAGAGGAACACTGTGAGGCCTCATGTCTGCAGTGCCCACCGTGCCTGGCACAGGGGAGTACTCAATAAGGCGTGCGTGTTGAGTGACGCCCAGAGACAACCGCAACCTCGTCTGACCCAGCCCCCCACACTGCCGGCCACACCAGCCTCCCCGCCTGCCCCGGCCACGCCGGCCTCCCCGCCTGCCCCGGCCACGCCGGCCTCCACCCCCGCGCCGGCCACGCCGGCCTCCACCCCCGCGCCGGCCTGCGGCAGGAAGACGGGCCTGCGACACTAGGCCGGCCTCCCACACCGGCGGGACGCGGTTTGTCCAGCAACCCGCGCAGTCTAGCAAAAACGTTTAGTTTAAACTTAAGCAAAACTCGAAGTGCAGAGGGGAAGTCCTCCTGTGCGCTGAAACGTCAGGAGGACGATATGAGGCCTTGGAATACGAGAAAACAAAACTGAGAGACCTTCCCCCGCCCGGGTTTCACAGAGTAACGAGCAGAAACTGAAACCAACAGACGCTCCTATTGACAAGTTCACCTTCTGAAGCCCTGTAACCCAGAAAGTCTCTCAAATTATTTAAAACGAGCGAGAGATTTCCCGTCACAAAGCTGAGGGCCCAAGCAGGCTGTCGGACTCTCTGGCAGACTGGGGGGCGCGTCGCCGTCGCCGGCAGAGACTCTGAAAAGAAAGCGGGAGAAAAGGCGAGACGCCTCCTCCCCCACTTTCTCCGGGGCTGCGAAGTCTGCTACTCGCCACATGAGTGACGACGAGGACTTGCCAGGTCCAACATGCCGAAAAATGGGGGAAGTGACACTGGGTGACATTCTCCATGACAGCGATGAGTAATTGTGTCAAAAAGTGCATGGTCTACTACCCCTACCAACTTCAGCATGACACCTCCCCCACCGAAACAGTGAGCCAGCAACAAATAGCAAATGTCACAGAAAACAAATCTCTCACAGCCCGTCCCTCTCAGCTGAGGCTTGGGAGGGAGGAGGCCAGCTGAGAACACGGAGGTCATGAAAAGCCACACCGCGTGTACCCCTTTAGTGTTTTTATACCCATGCACCATGATTGAGCATCCCCATGGGCCAAGTTCTCTGCTGAGTTTCTCCTTAAAACACTTTATCTCATTTAAATGGCCAGCTTAGTTAATAATGGGAGAGTTATAAACACCAGAGCGGGTAACAGGGTAGATGGACATGACATACATGCACATGAACAAACACACCCCTCTCTCCATTGCCAGGCTATCATTTTCTAAATTAAAAGGAACTTTAGAGCAAGTAGTCCGTTCAAGCAAGCCTGCCTTGCCCTGGTACCAGCAGAAAAGGGATGTTTATGTGCTAAAGACAGATGAGCAATTAGGGCTCTTCTAGCATTACCCCCATGCCCCATGGATTGTCCCACCCTCATCTCCCCTTCTGCTCCTGCTCTGAGTCATGCACAGCTCTGGTCCATGCACCCTCAGTGTGGGCATCTCCGCCAAACCTGGTGCCCTAGAGACAGCAAAGTTGTAGCTACTGTTCAGAATTTTGCCAGGTCAGGGATCTTTTAACTCAACAAGGCTATCCCTGCGATAATCCTCCCATCTTCACCACACTCGGCAACACCACAATCCTTCCCTTGCCCCCAAATTGTCTGAGGGCACAAGCAAAGAGAAATGAGTTAAAGGAGAAAAGATGAATTCTATTCTCACATTGTTTGAGTGCCTAGAATACATATCTGGCACATAGTAAATTACGTATCTGTGAACTAGTATTTATTATTAAATGAAAACATAGCAGTCTTCCTCTAGGAGGTAAGATGGGTGAAAAATCACTTGAAAACTTGGTGAAGTTTTTCACATTTATGTAAATAGGTGAGAGGAAGAGATGGGACCCATGAATGGGCTTCAGGGGGAGGGGTCCATCGGTTCTGGTCTTGCTATTTTTGTGTGTGTTCTAATGAACTCGTCAGGTGCTATCAATCAGGAATCTATACATCGTGTATTTTATACCTACAGGGTATTCTCTCCCGCAAGTACCTTGATGCACATGAGTGCTAGAATATTGCTACATTACAGAACCGGGTGGGAAGAAAGTGATTTCCTTGGATAAAATAGAAATCTAGAAAGAACTGTAACAGGAATCAATACTGGGTACCCTTTGTCTCTCTCCCTTGAGGGTCATTTACCAGACTTTATAACCTAACAAGTCCATGCTTTTAGCTTCACTTAATGTAGGCCAAGAGTCAAAGGCACAGCTTCATCTTTTTCTTGTCACCATAACCCAGTGGCTCTTTTTCTCCCACTTATTATCCATTTCCATCATTTGACCTTCTATTATTTTCTCAAACATTCCTTCAAAATTCAGTATTATCATGCATATCTCCTTTCTTTCCATTTTTTCAAGGTCCCCGTATTTTGCTCCTACCCTGAACATTTCTCATCCCCTGCCTGTTCATCCCATCTTTATTTCATATTCTCACTCTTACTCACCCAATTGAACATTTCTATTTGCCTTTCTCATGGGATTACCCATATATATATATATATATATATATATATATATATATATATATATTGCTTTCTTCTTTCCATCTTCTTCCCACCTCCTACCCTTTTTTTAAACCTTGTCCCCTTCTAGAATTCCACTTCCTTGCTCTTCTCTCTAGGTTACTCTTATACTTCTGCCCCTCTTGAATTATATAAAGCTTGACTTCTACATTTTTACTTAAAAATAAAATGCTATAATTCTTAAATGCCTATTACTCATATCCTTGAATTTTATCTAGACCCTTTCTGGTTTCTTGAAAAGTTGGTTTCTTTCTTTCTCTCTTTCTTTCTTTCCTTTCTTTCTTTCTTTACTTCCTTTCTTTCCTTTCTTTTTTATTTTTTTATTTTTTATTTTTTTTGAGACAGGGTCTCACTCTGTTGCCCAGGCTAGTGTGCAGTGGCATCATCATAGCTCACTGTAACCTCTAACTCCTGGGTTTAAGCAATCCTCCTGGCTCAGTCTACCAAGTTGCTGGGATTATAGGTACATACCACCATGCCTGGCTAATTTTCTAAATGTTTGTAGAGACAGGGTTTCACTATGTTGCCCAAGCTGGTCTTGAACTCCTGGCCTCCAGCAATCCTTTGCCTCAGCCTCCAAAAGTTCTAGGATTACAGGCATGAGCTGCCACACCCAGCCTCTTGTAGAGTTTTTATAGAGCAACACTGGCATGTAACAGAAACTCCTTGTTCAAAAAGGTTCTTCCTTGAGGTATCACAAGATCAGAAGAATAGGCTCCACTTGTACTTGCCATCAAATTGGTACTGACTAATACTATGGCACTCACATGGTATTAATATTCTCCAGGGATTAGGAGGTTGAGGGGTAAACTCATAACTAAAGGACACAGTGAGCATTGTAAAGGGGAAGAGCATGCCTCCCACCATATACTGAGAGGCTCTGTGTGTGTGTTGGGGCAGACTTTCAATACTCTGGAAGCTTACAACTCTGGCTTAGCCATTTCTTCCTGTTTGTGAAGAGCTTCTAGTTCAGCCACAATTGAGAGATTAGGACCTTTTTTTTTTTTTTTTTTTTTTTTTGAGACAGAGTCTCACTTTATTGCCCAGGCTAGAGTGAGTGCCGTCAGCCTAGCTCACAGCAACCTCAAACTCCTGGGCTCAAGCAATCCTGCTGCCTCAGCCTCCCAAGTAGCTGGGACCACAGGCGTGCACCACCATGCCCGGCTAATTTTTTTTTCTATATATATTAGTTGGCCAATTAATTTCTTTCTATTTATAGTAGAGATGGGGTCTTGCTCTTGCTCAGGCTGGTCTCGAACTCCTGAGCTCAAACGATCCGCCCACCTCGGCCTCCCAGAGAGCTAGGATTACAGGCCGCCCACCTCAGCCTCCCAGAGAGCTAGGATTACAGGCGTGAGCCACCATGCCCGGCTGAGATTAGGACCTTTTTATATCTTTCTCAGGCATGCACAAAACCTCCAAAATAGACATCGTATGAAGAAGTCTAAGGATTAAGAATCTGAAGAATATAAGGACCTGTAGACATCTTACTCCTCAGAAGTACATAGGGCACTTTTTAAAAGCTCCAACATATTCGTGGAGATCTGGAAGAAATTTTTTTCTTTATAAATTACCCAGCCTCAGGTATTCCTTTATAGCAACACAAAATGGATTAAGACAGTATTGTAATGGTTTCCAAACAAACAGTAAATAACAATAAAGTTATAGAAATTATGGGGGGGTGGGAATGGGGAAGAGTTACATAGAAATTCAGGAGTTGAAAAGTACTTAATGACTAAAATAAAAAAATTCACTTGCAGGATTCAACAACAGATTTGAACTGCAGAAGATAGAATCTAAAAACTTGAGATGGGTAAACTGAGATTGAGATTGTCAAATCTGAGAAACAGAAAGAAAAAATCTTAAAGAAAAATGAACAGAGTCTAAGAGTCCTCTGGGACACCATCAAGCATACCAATATACACATAATAGGAATCCCACAAGGAGAGGAGAGAGAGAAAAGAATATAAGAAATATTTGAAGAAATAATGGTAGAAAAGGTCCCAAATTTGATGAACCCATTAATTTTCAAATCAAAAATCTCAATAAACTTTGACTAGAATAAACTCAAAGTGGTACACATCTATACACATTATAGTCAAACTGTTAAAAGAGAAAGAGAGAATCTCAAAAGCAGCCAGAAAAAAATGACTCATCACAAAGGATCTGCAATGAAATGAACAGCTGACTTAAAACCAGAAACTAAGGAGGTCAAAAAGTGGGGGGATGACATAGTCAAAGTGTGGAAAGGAAAAGAATCTCACACAAGAATTCTATATCTAAAAAAACTTTCTTTCAAAAATGAAGGAGAAATTTAGACCTTCTCAGATAAATAAAAATTGAGCAAAGTAATTACTAGCCAATCAACCCAACAAGAAATAGTAAAGGGAATCCTTTATGCTGAATTAAAGGACACTAGACGGTAACTTGAATCCACACAAAGAAATAAAGAGCATAAGTAAAGTACATAGGTAAGTATAAAAAACAGTATGTGATATGGTGATTTATGATAAAAATATATGATATATATTTGGTCTTTGAGCTCATTTCCAAGCCCTTTAAACCCTGGGAATCTCCAAAATGAGAAGTGTCTTTTTTGTTTGCTAATGAGATGACTAGTGACTGAGGGCTCCTGGGTAGCCTCAGGGTGGGGTCTGGTTACCAGAGGAACAAACCCTGTGATTAGAGGACTGGAACTCTCAGCCCCACCCCAGAACTCCAGAGAGGAGGGATGGTCTAGGATGATAATTGAGATATTATCAATGATTTAATCAATTATGTGTGCATAATTAAGCCTCCATAAAAAATTCAAAAGAGGAGCTTCAGGATAGCTGGACATATAGAGGTTCCTGGAAGGTGGTACAGCTGGGGAGGGCATGGAAACTCTGCACCCCTCCCCCATACTTCACTCTATGCATCTCTTCATCTCTACTCCTATGACTGAAGGGCATAAAATGATCTTGACCCCTGAAATACCCATGATGTTCTTAGTGATGTCACAGAAATGCTCTAATGGAGATGGCAACTCCAGAAGAGTTCCCTGATAAAAGGAAAATAGTTTATACAGGATTGTGCTACTTGTGAATATAAGGAGGAAATACTCATAAGCAAGGAGGTTCTTTTCCTCTAGTACTGACTCTGGAACTGTCAGAGGAGCTGCTGGATTCTGTACCCTATAAACAGCTCTCAACTGACCAACAAAGGGCTGCTTGGTTTTTGGATAGCAGTTGAAAAAAAATAGATAATATTCTATTTGGAAAGATGCCACTCTGATCAAAGAATGTAAAAACACATTAGCTCAGTGAGCTAAATTGCATGCAGTTTTTCTAACAGTGCTGGAAGAATTGAACAGTGCTAAAAGCCTCTATGTTTGGGTTTTTACTGACTCATGTGTCAGTGGGCTGGCCACATGGTCAGACAGAATGGTCTTGTAAAGAAATGCCTGCATAGAGCATGGCTCTGGGTAAATTTAATGGATGCATTAAATAGGACATGTACATGCCCATCACAGGAGCTCCTTTCCAGTTTGGAAGGTGACTGGAGTCAACAAGCAAATATTCCCATATGCTCCTTTGAGTTGGTTACTTAGGTCCATAAAATGAGTAGCTATGGGGGTACTACAGCAGTACAGAGACGGCCTGAATCTAGGTGTGTTCCTTATGCACCCTCTCAGGCACCTATTGTTAATAAGAACTGTTTGTTGTGCCAGCAAAAGAGACAGAGACTACCAATGGCTGTGTGGCAGGTTCCTTAGTGAGAAGGCCTGGAACACAGCTGAAAAGTGAGACTGATGCTGGTTGCCCTGGGAGGTGGGAGGCTACACACGAGTCTTGATAGGAATAGACACTGACTCTGAAGTGGGCTTTGCTTACCCAGTGGAAGATTCAACTTCTCATAGTACCATTAAGGAAGGAAAAAAAAAAAAAAACAGAAGATATTGCATGCATTTGGATGACCAGTTGCCATTTCTTCAGACCAAGGAACACAATGTATAACCCATAATATCTAGCAATGGACAAAGAGATATCCTCCTTAGAGTAATAGTTTGATAGAAAAGTAGAACAGGCAATTCAAACATTGGTTGTCTGAAAGAGAGGGAGAAGAAATCATGAAGGTCTGGCTTACATACCTCCACAAGTATGTGCTCACACTCAACATGAATGGGATTAAAGGAGTGGTTCCACTAGATTTTCCTCTGTTTTTCTGGTTGATCTGGGGAAGATGGTGTGAACTAAAATAAAATCCTAAGTCCCCACTGACTGAACAAACCACCACCCCCCTTGGCCAAGGGGACTCCAGAGAAACCTTAAAACTAAGTTTCCAGCCATGATGAGATGGGAGGTCAGACACACACCTCATACCCCTCCCTTGCTAATGGCCCTCGGGCTTTGTTCCTAAGGGATAAACTGAAACCAATCTCATGGTCTACTCCTCCCTGCCTGCAGTTTCTGCACTACAACTAACCAGCATTCTTTCTTGAATGAATGCTCTGACAGACCACCAACACTCTTTCCTGATAAGAGACCATCAACCTTGGCAGTGGTTTTAACTAGTCTACAGAGCGTGCTAGAGAGGCTTTGTGTCCTTATTTCACCTTTTGACATAAGAGGGCCCTCATTTTCTGAACATAGACGCCATAAGGGGGCATAAAGCTTGATTGCAAATGCATGTATTTGCTTTCATATTTATGACTCCTCCAGTGGCTTGTTAAATATGTATATTTGACCTTCCTGCCCAGTAAAAATTCCTGTTCCTATTGTCCCTGCTTCAAAGCATGTGTTGTTTCTGGCTTCTGCTGGGGCTCTGCCTTCCAACTTGTCAGAATGGCCACCCACCTTGTAAGAGAAATAAGGCTCTCCTTTCCAAATTGATGAACCATGTCAATTTCTTCAGTTAACAAGGGAGTGGGGAGGTTGCCGGTATGACTATGCAATTCTTGCCAAGGGTGGAGTACCCTGCTATAATGATTATACTTTCTACTCTTTTTCTTTCTTTCTTCCCCACATGACCTTTGTTGTTTTTTTTTTCTTTGTCCCATCTAATGCAGTGGTTCTAGGACCAGGGCAACTACAAGTGCTGGAAGCAGGGATAATTCCCAAACAAGAAACTGTTAATATGTTTTTAAACCTTAGAATTCCTAAAGGCCTGATGGAAGTGGTTTGTACAAAATTGTGGTTAATAGTGAATACAGCTATATTACCTGGTGGCAAAAATGGCCCACTAGTTCTGCACTTACGTAACCTTACCCCTTTGAATGGGAATAGACATAGACGGAGGGAGAGGCCCTTGCAAGACAAATGTTGCTGTCTGAAATCTAGACCGGCACAATGGCAATTCCAATGTCCCTTCTGAAAGTGAAAAAGTTTGGATATTTATGGAGAGAAGGGGGAATAATAGCTGAAAGTAAAGAAATAAATAAATGGGTAATAAATGCAGGGAAATTCAATATTACATTAACACTTCAAAAGAGGCTCAGAGCAAGAGATGACACTGTCTCTTAGCTCAATCATGCCAGATGCCTGAAAGAGTGAAGCTATGTATTTGTCAAGATCACTCCTGCTTTTGGAACCTGACGAGATTGAATGGAAGCCTGCAAACCTGAGTGGCCTCACCCAGGGAGACATTCACACAGTATGATAAACTCAACTAATTATTAATGTCTGAAAAAGATTCTAGTAAGGTACCAGTATCTTTTGAGTTGTATGCCCTTATGATATAACGGATCTGAGTTCAAATATATATGTATTGTGAAATATATATATATATACATATATATATATATATATATTTGGTCTTCATCCTTGTTTCCTGGCATACAACTCCCCAAATCCCTGGAATCTCCAAGGAGATGTCTTTTTGTATGCTCATGATTGACTGATGGTTGGCAGCTCCTAGGCAGCTTCAGGCTGGTGGCTGGTCGCCAGAAAGACCAAGGCAAAATAAGAGGGTTGAGACATTTAGCCATGTCCTCCACATACACAGAGGGAAAGAGGCTAAAGGCTAAGTTGATCCCCAATGGCCAATGATTTTATCAATTATGTCTATGTAGTGAAGTATCTATGAAAGGCCCAAAAGGACAGGTTTCAGAGAGCTACTGGGTAGCTGGACAGGTGGAGGTTCCCGGAGGGTGGTGCACTCAGATAGAGCCTGGAAGCCGGAACCCTCTTCCCTCACGCCTTGCCTTATGCATCTCTTCACCTATATCCTTAGTAATATCCATTGTAAGAAACCAGTAAATGTGGGGGAAAAAAACCCACAACACAACGAGGTTCAGAGAACTTTCAGGCAGGCGAACGCGTAGAGGTCCTGGAGAAGTAGCATGCGTGGAGAGGGTACGGAAGCTCTATGCCCCTGACCACATACCTTGCCATATGCATTTCTTCCATCTAGCTCTTCCTGAATTGTATCATGTTATAACAAAACAATAATCTAGCAAGTAAATTTTTTTTCTGAGTTCTGTGAGTTATTCTAACAAATGGTTGAACTCAAAGAGGAGGTTGTGGGAATCACAGATTTATAGCAGATTGGCCAGAAGCGCAGGTGACAACCTGAACTTGTGACTGGTATCTGAAGGGGACACAGTCCTGTGGAACTGAGCCATTTGAATAATGGGATCTGAGATTAACTCCAGTGGCTAGTGTCAGAATTGAAGTGAACTATAGGATACTTAGTTGATGTCCACGGGAGAACTGAATTTAATTAAATTCCTATGAGAAAAACCCCAAACATTTTCTGTCAAAGTGTCTTGAAAATATTGAGTGCTGTGAATGAGAGCATAGAGAAAACAGCTTGGTTTTCCAATACACAGTATAAATGTATTTTTGTTTATAACTCTCTTTTTCTCCTATCTGATTTAAAAGAAAACTGCATAAAGCAAAGCAATAATTATACAACTATGTTGAGGGGCTTATGATATATAAAGATGTCATTCATATGACAATAATAGCACAAAGTAGGGGAGGAGATAACAGAACTATAGTGAAGCAAGCTTTAACTAGATTATTTGATGTTAAAAAGTTAATTGTAAGCCCCAGGGAAAACTTTAGGAAAATGATGACCTGAAAATATATAGTCGAAGAAACAACAAGGGAAATACAATGGTATACTAGAAAATAATGTATATAAAACAAAGAGCAAAATGATAGATTTAAGTCCTGCCTTGTCAGTAGTTTCACTGAATATAAATGGATTAAATATTCTAATTGAAAGGCAGATATTGTAAGAAGGAATAAAAAAAGACTCAACTGTATTGTGAACAGGAGATACATTTTAGATTAAAAAACACAAATAGCTTGAAAATAAGTTCATTGAAAAAGATATAACATGCAAACAGTAGCCCCCCAAAAAGAGCTATAATGATATACTAATATCAGACAAAATATACTAAGTAAAAAAAATGGTACCAGAGACAAAGATGGATCTTTAATAAAAATAAGAGTGCCAATCCATCAGGAAGATACAATTATAAACATAGATGCAGCTAACAACAGAATACAGTGAGCAAAATACAATGTGCAAAAACTTAACTGAAGGAAGAAATAAAAAATTCAATAGTAGTAGTTGAAGATTTCAATACCCTCTTTTTAGTAATGGATATATCAATCAGATGAAAGGAAAAGAAATTGGAAGACTTTAATAATAGTATAAACCAACTATATCTATCAGACATCTATAGAACACTACTCCCCTCCTCTCTCTCTAAAATCAATAGCAAAATACATATTTTTCTCAATTGTCCATGGAACATTCTCCAGGATAGATCATGAGATAGGCCATGGAGACAAATCTCAATAAATTTAAAAGCTTGAAAATACACAAATTATGTTTTCTGACTAAGGGAAGAAATTGTTTTTTATACTCACAGAACTTCTGACACCAAATGTGTGGGTTTTCCACACCAAACAATTCCGACACTATGTACCTGAGGTTAGCATCAGATCCCAGGAGTAAAAGAGCTCAGCCCCACGAGACTGCACCCCCTTCCACCACCAACTGCAAGTCCGGGTCTCCTGTTCTATAAATCGGAGGTTCTCACAAGCCCCTCCTCAGGATTGATCATTTGCTTGAATGGCTCACAGAACTCAGGAAAACAATTTATTTACTAGGTTACTTGTTTATTACAAAATGACTCAGCTCACAAGCAGCCAGATGGAAAAGACTCACAAAGGAAGGTATTTGGGAAATAGAGCCTCCACGCCCTCCAGGCACACCGCTGCCCCAGCGCCCTCCACATGTTCACCAACTGGGGAGCTCTCCAAACTCTGTTCTTTTGAGCTTTTATAGAGTATATTGACTAAATCATTGTCCGTTTCTCATGAACTCATCCACCAGCTCCTCTCCCCTTCCCAGAGGTAGGGGATGGGGCTGAAAGTTCCAACACTCTAATGACTTGGTGGGTTCCCCTGGCAATAGCCCCATCCTCCAAGAGTCACCTCATTAGCATAAATGCAGATATGGTTAAAAGGAGCTTATTATGAATAACAAAATATGTTCCTCTTCTCCCTACCATTCAGATAATTACAAAGGTTTAGGCACTCTGTGACTAACCAGAGACAAAGACCAAATATATATTTCTTATTATATCACAATATCACCCTGACCATATAGAATGAAATTAAAAATCAATGACCAAAGAAAATTTAATAAAATGATAATATGTGGAAATTAAACAATGTTTTATAAAATAATAAATAAGTTTCAGCAAAAATTTGTGGGATGCAGCTGAAGCCATGTTCAGGGAGAATTTATAGCTATAAATCCCTGTATTGAAAAAAGATAGCATCAATAATCCAACCTTTACCTTAAGAAACTAGGAAAGAAGAGCAAGCTAAGTGCAAAGCACAGAGAAGGAAGAGAATACTGAAGGTTAGAGTGGAAATAAAATAGAGAATAGAAAAACAACAGAAAAGCTGAAAAAAACCCAAAATAACTTCCATTAAATTAAGTTCAGCCTAAAGCTGTCTCCTTACACATTTTAAGTTCAGCCTAAATATTTCTCCCTATATAATGAACTGTAACCTAACTGAATGTGTAAACAGACTATAACCTAATCATGTACCAATCACCAAGTTTTGGCAATCAAAAGCAACCAACTGTTCAAATAAGACAAACACTGAATTGTAACTTATCTATTTCTCTATATCACTTCCATTTTCTGTACATAACTTCCTTTTTCTGTGCATAAATTCTCTCTGACCATGCAAAAGCATAGTCACTCTAAACTCATTCTGGTTCAGGGGGCTGATTGACAAATCATTCTTCACTCAAATTCTGTTAAATTTAATTTGTATAAGGTTTTTCTTTAACAGCTCTATAAAAGATTGACAAATTTACAATATTTAGTTAGACTGACCAAGAAAAAAAGACAAGATTCAAATTACTAAAATCATAATAATTACTAAAATAATTAATAATCATAAATGAGAGAACATCATTACCAACTTTACAGAAATAAATGATAAGAGGGGAATACTGGGAACAAGTGTATGCTCGCAAATTAGATAAATGAAATGGCCAAATTCTTAGAAAGACACAAACTACAGAAACTGACTCAAGAAGGAATTGAAAATCTGAATGGTCTATAACAATGAAAGGCATTAAATTAGTAATCTTAAAATGTCACTCCAAATTTAAAAAAAAAAAAAAAAAAAAAAAAGCCCAGGCATGAATGGTTGAATGGCTTTACTGGTGAAATCTACAAAATGTTTAAGGAAGAATTAATACCAATCATTCATAAGTTCTTCCAAAAGATAGAAAATGAGGAAAAACTTTCCAACTTATTCTATGAGGCCAGTGTTACCCTGAAATCAAAACCAAGGACATCACAAATAAAAAAAGCTGTAGACTAACATCCTCAGTAATACAGAATTAGAAATATTCAACACAATACCAGCAAACTAAATCTAACAACAAATAAAAATTATTTTACACCATTAAGAGATAGAATTTATCCCAGAAATGCAAAGTTGGCTTAACAAACAAAAATTATTCAATATAACTCATCATTTTAATAGAACAAATGACAAAAATCAGATGATCATCTCAAATGATGAAGAAAAGCATTTGAAACATTCAACAAATTATGAATAGAAGGGTACTACATCTATGGTACTACATGCCATCTATGAAAAACCCACAGGTGATGTCATAATTAATGGTGAATTTAATGCTTTACTCCTAAGATCAGGAATAAAAGACATTTATTCTTGTCACTTCTATCCCACAGTCCACTAGAAATTATGTAAAGGCAGTTCAGAAAGAAAAAGAAATGACAAGAATCTAGATTAGAACAAAAAGTAAATCTCTATTTGCAGATAACATAATCTTATATATAGAAAATTCTAAGGTATCTCTGAAAGACTATTAGAATTTATAAAGGAGATCAGCAAATTTTCAGGATACAAGAAATATACAAAAATTAATAAGGCTTTTATACACTAGCAATAAGCAACCTGAAAGGTAAATTAACAAAAAAAATGTATTCATGATAGCATCAAAAACAATAAAATATTAAGAATATATTTAACAAAAGAAGTGTAAGATTTGTACAATGAATGACAAAAAATTGTTTAAAGCCATTTAAAAAGATATAAATAAAAGTACATCCCACATAATGGATCAGAATGATATTGTTAAGATGAGAATATTCACCAAATTAATTTACAAATTTAATACAATGCCTAACAACAACAACAAAAAACTTTTGGGGAATATTATCATCAAAGCTTTTTTTTGTTGTTATTATATTGTACCTTCACCTCATAAAATTAATTCAGAATGGATGATCACAGAGGTAAATGCAATAGTTAAAACCATTATAGTATTAGAAGAAAACAAATGACCTGGAATTCATTCCTAGATGTGACTCTAAAAGCATGAGCAACAAAATAAAAAATGGATAAATCAGGCTTCATCAAAATTTAAACATATGTGCTTCAGAAGACCCCATCAAGTAAATGAAAAGACAACATGAAATGGGAGAAAATATTTCCCAGTCATTATCTAATAGGCTATTTTTATTCAGAATATATAAAGAACTCTTACAATTCAATAATAAAAAGCCCAATAACCCAATCAAAATGATATGAGCAATATTTCTCCATAGAACACATACAAATGGCCAACAAGCACATAAAGTGATGCTCAACATTAGTTATTAAGAAAATGCAAATAAAAATCATAATGAGATACCATTTCATTTCCATTAGAATAACTAAAAGCAAAAAAAAAAAAAAATAAGAATCATGGCAAGGATCAGAGGAACTGAAATGCTCATACATTGCTGGTGGGATTGTAAAATGGTTCAGCTATTTTGGAAAATTGTTTAATAGTCCCCCAAAATATTAAACATAGAATTATGTAATATGATCCAGCAATTCTGCTCCTAGGTATGTACCCAGGAGAAATGAAAACATATCACATGAAAACTTGTATAAGAATGAATGTTCATAGCACCATCATTCATTATAGTCAAAAAGTAGAAACAACTCAAATATCTATTACCTAATAAATGGAAAACCAAAATGCTATATAGCTATACAATGGAATATTTTTCAACAGCTAAAAAGAAATGAAGTTCTGACACATGCTACAACATGGATGAACCTTGAATACTAAGTCAAAGAAGCCAGTCACAAAACCATACTTATTGTATGAGTCCACATAAACAAAATGCCCAGAATCCGTGAATCCATGAGGACAGACAGCAGGTGTGTTGTTTCCAAGGACTGAGGGGAGAGGGAAATGGGAAGTGACTGCCAACAAGTACAGAGTTTTGGGGGAGGAGTGATAAAATTTTTCTGGAATTTGATAGCAGTGATGATTGCACAACTCCATGAATATACTAAAACCCACAGAATTGTACACTTCGAAAAGATGGATTTTTATGGCATATAAATATCTCATTAAAGCTACTATTGCAAAACAGATTAGGAGAAGTATAACAGGCAAAAATGACCAAGCTGCCTCCCCACTAGTGCTGCATTTGTCTCCCTGCATTCCCCGAGCTCCCTCCACCCCACACTTCTGGGTCAGGCTCTTCTTCCCTTCTGCTCTCTCTGAGCTTTCCCCTCTATCTCACTCACTCTAACTCTCCTGCAGTTCTCAGCCTGGCTCGGACCAGGATTTGGAGGCCCTCTGCTTCACCCCCTTGCTCTGCATATGAGG
Source organism: Mirza zaza (assembly GCA_008750895.1). NCBI lineage: Eukaryota > Metazoa > Chordata > Mammalia > Primates > Cheirogaleidae > Mirza > Mirza zaza. The sequence continues at coordinate 32,054 of VSMD01012551.1, forward strand.
ACTCTGCATCACAGAGAGGAGAGGTGACCACCCAAGGCTACAGGGTTAAGGAGTGACAGAGCCAGGGCATCCGCAATGAGCAGTGTTCTCTCTACCGCCCTTCAGCGTCTCCTTCCACTTGTGAAGGGAAGGGGCCTGCTATAGAATCTTAGAAAGTCCTAGGATCGCCCACCTTCAATGGGATTTCCTAACCCACAGGTTAACTTATGGACCTCTGACCTACACTCCCTTCTTCCTGGGCTCTCTCTTCCCTTCCCAGCCCCCATTCATTACCTTCTTCTCCCCAGACCTCTCTTCTACTCCTTACCTTACCCTCCCCACCTTCCTCTTTCCTCTGACTCCAGCAGCTTCCCTCCAAACCCTCCCTCCTCCCCTTTTATCCCATATCCCCTCCAGCAGTCCTCCCCAGGGCCCACCATCTCACATCTGGGTATAAAACAATAATATACAGGCAGTTTGAGCAGTACGATAGAATTAAAGTCATTCACCAAATTTCCCTGCAGGATATACTCTGGATAAAAGTAGCAAGTAACTCTTCGGAATCCATCGTTGACTTCTGAAGCTTCCTTATCCTCTGCAGGTGTCTCATCTTCAGTTTGACATCCACAAGTAGTGTGAATAGCATTGAACAAGCTTTGTTAAGCATAAGAAATTAACTGAGACTTAGACCAGGAAGATGAACGTTTTACATTATAACACACACACACACACACACACACACGCATGCACACACATTCTGTCTCCAATAACTAATATTATTGGAACTTTTTTTCCCGTGAGTGACCTTTGCTCTTACAATTATGAGGCTTTCCTAAGAACTGATCAGATTGATTGGGTCAGAACAGTTCTAACCCAATTTCTTTCCAGTCCCCTTCAGAAGTGGGTTGGGGCTGTCTCTGACACCTCACATTCCCAATCTTCAGGCTCCCAGGGGCTGACAGCCCATCACTAAAGCTCCATGGCTCAACCAGGCTCTGAGATGGAAAGAACAGATATTTTGGCTTCATGTCAACAGCAGCTTCAACTTGTCACCTTCTTCCACTGCCCCAGGGCTGGCAGCAGGGCCAGCAGCTTCATGGGCATGTGGCCTGTGTAGTCACAGACATTCGTGTGCTTAGAAGGACATTATCCTTAGTTTAATGCTCTGCTGTCACTATGGACATTCTTAATGATTTGTTAACTAGGTGTCCTGCACTTTCATCTTACACTGAGTCCCACAAATGACATCGCCAGTGCCAGCTGTGATCATCTGTGAGCAGAGGGGCGTGTGCTAAGTCAGCTCTTGTCCTCCTCTCCCTCCCCGCCTCAGTTTGCAATGAAAGGGAGAATAGAATGTGAGGGAGAGCTGAGAAGGATATATTTTCCCAGGCACATAAGGCATCGTTTCAGGGTCATGATTCTGTTCTTTCGTTGGAAAAATGACTTTTTCTTAGCTCTTCTTTTTAAGGAGGAAAAGGTCAGATGCTAACTTTATGTATATTATCTCATTTATTCTTCAGAACAATCTATGAGGTAAAATGTCACTATTACCCTAACAGAAAGATGAAGAAAATGATTCTTAGAAAAATTAAATAAGTTGACTCAGATCACATAACAAGAAAGAGGCACAACTGGACTGAACCCAGATCCAACTTAAGTACAAAATCCATGTGTTGCATCACTAGGCTGTGCAGCCTCGGCTTGGGCTTGGTTTGCATATAATTTCTGTGGGAAAAAATGATTGAGTACTGACTATGTACCAAGTATGTTGTATCTGTTAACTCAATCCTTGCAATACTCTGTGAGATAAATACTTTTATTTATTTCCACTATATAGATAAGAAAACTGGGGCACAGAGAGGTTAAGTAAATTTCCCAAAGTCACACAGCTAGTAAGTGGTAGAAATGGATTTTTAAATCACATTATCTAGCTCAAGATTTTTAACTTTTAATTATTACCTTACACTGCCTCAATGTAGGAGAAATGGCCTAACAGAATATAATACAAGATACCTTTTGAGCATAAAGAGGAATGGAAAAATTACCAGGTTCTTCCTTTAAAATCAACCCTTCTCCTAAATTCACTAAGGAATCTAATATTCTGACATGAGAATGTTCCAAGCCATTTCCCAGGACCCACCACCCAGGGACTGACAATTAGCCAAATTCCTCATAGTAGTCGCCCATGTCCTTAACTCCCACCCTCCCCTCCAAAATTCTTCTACCATCCCATGAAGATATCCAAGAAAATCTCTTTCCTTCTTCCTCAGTCCTCAAGGGTCTCTTAGCATCAATCCTTGGCCCTAATAATGCAAGAGACACTTGTAACAGGAATTCAGGCCACCATATTGACCACTCTTTCCTCACTCAACCCTTCATGCCACACCACCCTTCCTGTGGCCCGGGGCCTGTTCATCTAGAACAAAAACAGCCTACTCAGAACAAGAGTCATGGCCTGAAGTGTCGGTGGCCAATGGGAGAATTTCCAGATGAATAAGATGACCTTCAGGTTTTCCTGTGTTTTCTCAGCCCACCGTCTCTACCTATAGTCTTTTCTTCAGTGAACACCTTTCTTCATGAGAAAACAGTCCAGCTTTCTCTCCCAAGAGTGGCCATAATGCAGGAAACCACACATTGACCTATACGTAGAATTGGCCTTGACATACGTGGTTTAGAAATGCGCCAGTCAAGCAGAGGTTGGGTTACTAATCTTAGCAGTACCACTGGATTATTTTGCTGGTTTTTCATGAGAATTCTAGAGACAGAAGGGGTTTTTCCTTTTGAAGTGTGGAGGAAAAGAAGAATGATGAAGAGAACTTATTTGTGGCATTCACCTTCCACCTCTACCAGATGACTGGTAAAATAATTTCAAAGGAGGCAACTCAGTAGTATTTTTCTGGCTCCTAGAATTGACTGAATTACTATACTGCAGTGTTCAAATGCAAGATGGATTATTTTTTCTCACTACACCTAGAGTATGCATATAAAAGGTCATCAATAGGTATCTCAATTAGTACTGACTTGTATTTGTGTCTATTAATTTAATAGATATACTTTTGCTCCCTACTCCCCCAGCTAGATTATAAACTCCTTAAGGGAATGAACACCTTCATAATCCTGCTTTATAATCCATTATACATTTCACAATTCTGGGAATATTATAGAAATACACAATCAGCATATCCTAGAAGAATCTAGGAGAAATAGATTCCAACAAGAGTACAACTTCCTCAGAGCACTTGGTATAATTCAGTACTTTTTCACATAATCAGACGTATAAGCTATTGGTTTGTTAAGTCATCTTGAGATGGAGCAATGCTTGTGTTTGGGGCTTAGTGTAAGAAAAGGGAATCTGACATCAGGTTCTTCAAATAAGACATTTAATTGTGTAAGAATTGTAAGTGAATGAATGAACTAAGGTGTGTGTGCCCTTAGAAAGGGAAATTACTCAAAGAACTTTGGGTTTGGCAAAGTTCTTCTCCCTGGGGGTATACTCTGCATCTTTGAGGCCCACCTGAGGTTGAGAGTAATAAATATTAGCTATCACATTCCCACCTGTTTTAAAATAATAAAATCTTACATTTGCACACAATTTTATATTTTTCAAAGTTTTTTTATGCCCATTATCAAATTTGAGTGATCTTATGGGCTAAAGCAGGGAAACACACACCCAGAGAGATTAATTGACTTGCCAAATGTCAAAAAGTTCAAGGAAACTAGGGCAAAAACCCTAGAGGGCTTCTATTCCTCTATGGCTATTCATTTCACTGACGGTCATTCCTTTAGAGAATCTGTTGACAATAACACCTTGAGTATGAATTTCAGTTTACAGTTACAAAGTAACTATAATATACATTATTTCAGTTACAAAGCACATACATCATGCCATTGTGCATACCAAACTTTAATTGTATTAGCTCATTCCATTCATATTAAATACTGATGGTACTAAATATCCCCAGACTCCAATACATTTTATTCCTTTTCTTGACTGTGGTTCACAACAACTTCTAATTTACCATCTGTATCTTATATATAATGTGAAGAAAATTTTCTATCTTTTGTCTTTTGTGTTTCAGCAAGTTCTTTGCTTTTACTCAAGTTAATTTCTACTTGTTTAGATCAATTCAAATGTAGGGTGTATAAAGATTTGTGTGGGTGGGCGGGTGTGGGTGGCGCCTGCTTGCTTTGATGATTGACCAAAGCTAATATCAGGAATCCAGATGGTGCCCATATTTGTCACAAAAGAAGATCTAGCATGAGCTAATTGATATAAATAAAACTTTGCCACAACTAGAACAAATCCACTCTTTCCCTCGAAGCCTCAGTGTCTTACATGTGATAGAGATCGTCAATATTGTTTTGTGACTCATGATTTGAGATCTGCCTATTCTCAGACTTGGTGTTCAAATGATGAGACAAGCCCAAGGACAAGTTCAGACAATTACTGAGAACTGCTTAGAGCCAACTCAAGTGCAATACTATTTGAAAATAAACTCAAAATATAATAGAATAAACCTAACAAGGAACTCAGCAAAAAAACATCTTTCAGATGTGTGGCTCCAAGGAAAGTGGCCTAACCTGTCCCAATTTGGGCTGTTTTCTAGATACCTATTAGCTCATGCCAGAGCTTCTGCCTGTCAAGTATGAACATGACCTGGGTTATTTACCTTGCCTTCTCTCTAGTATCTCCTTGAGATCCTAAAGGATGATATAGGGCAATAAATTTAGTCATTCCTAGTGCCTTTCCCAGATAAGTTGTAATCTTGGGACATACTACCTTGTTAGGTTTGTTAGTGGTTAAGTTTTATCCTACATCACCTGTAGATCTTTATCTGAAGGTCCTTCTGTTATTAGAGAACCTGTTTATTCTAACAACACAACTGAGAATGAAGCTGAAAATCTTGAAGCTTTACTTTCTGGAACTGACGCTGGTTTCTGTTTGAGGACTGACATTTATTTATCCCTTTGTGAAGCTTTAATCTTCCTTCAGTATCTCTCTGTCACATTAACTTATCTGCCATACAACATAAATGTCAGCTCTGAGGGCGAAAGGTATCTGACAAAAAGCATCAAAATAAATGCTGCCAGGAAGACAGAAAACTTTTCTTTCCCAGAGAATTAACCAGAAATGGTAACAAAGAAAATAATCAGATGCTAACAAGTAACTACACCCACAGGTAATATTTACACATAAAAGAACTTTGCTGCCTAGAGCTGGAGGATGGCTTGAGCTCAGGAGTTTAAGATCAGCCTGAGCAATATAGCAAGACCCATCTCTACAAAAAATGCAAAAATCAGCAGGGCATGGTGATGCATGCCTGTAGTCCTAGCTACTCAGGAGGCTGAGGCAGGAGGATAGCTTGAGCCTGTGAGTTTAAGGTTGCTGTGAGCTAGGATCACAGGACTGCACTCTAGTCTGGGTGACAGAGTGAGACTCCGCCCACAATTAAAAAAACTACTTTACCATAGGTACCATACAATGTAATCCAAGGAATTTTAGAAAAACATGTAAGTTCTGCCTAAAGGACCCTGGATAAGTGACCACCTGTTTCTGTTTCAGTTTCTGTATCTGATTAACTAAAAACTGATTAGCAATCTACTGGGTAAGGTACTTTTCACAACCACTTTGTGTATATAATCCTCACAAGAACTTCTTATATTATTATACTCATAAGTATAATAATACTTATTATTAATATTATATAATAATACTTCTTATATTATTCTATAAGAATATAATAATACTTCTTATATTATTATACTCATAATACTCATATTATACTTATACTCATATACTCTTATATTATATACTCATAAGAATGGAGTAAGGATTATTGTCCTAATTTTACAGATGATAAAATGAAGCTCAGAAAAATTAAACGATTCCCCTGAGGTCACACGACCAGTAAGAGGCAAAGACAGGCTGCCAGGAGCTCAGCTGACCCCAGAACCAGCTCTGAGCTGCCCCCTGTCAGAGTAGCCTATTAAAAGGACCAGTCACAGATAACAGAATTAACCTTTTCATCACCAACTGCGATGGTATAGGAAAGAGGCTAAAACTGGAGGAAGTACCGACTCCTCTGTTCAACTTTCTCCCATGGAGAGGCACGTGGGTCGAGGGCTGGGTCAGCACAGACACAAACGAGGCTCCTCTCCAGGTTGAGGGACCCGCAAAAGGGAGTTGGGGAGGGAGAGGGGAAGGGCCAGGAGTGGAAAAGTCCTGGGTACTGAGTCAGACTGAGGAAAAGTATCTTGTAGTGTCCTCCCCAATAAGAAGGTCTCAGCCAAGCAGCCTCAAGAAGACCTCTGCCCAAGATCTCCCATAGAGACCAAGGAAAGAAGGGGCCTGGGCTAGCAATGGGAACAGGTGACAGCACCCAGGTGGAGGAGGGGCGGGGGGAGAGCAGGGCTCTGAGCAGCTCCTGAGCAGCTCCCTGCAGAGATGGCCCTGCTTTGGCTGTGCACTGCAGAGCCACCAAGCCCGGTGTGGGGAGGACAGCTTTCCCCACGAGGCCTGCCAAGCAAAGCCATTGTAATCGCCTATGGGCAGGTCTGAAAACTCACACATGCATTTTTAACCAGGTGCTGGACTCTTCTTTGGGGACTCCTCCTAAGAACCTGAGATCCAAATTTAATTTCGTTCCCACTGCACGAGGACTGGTTCCTACACATTAGGGACACTGTATTTTTGTGTCCAGAAAGATAGAAGCAGATTAACTATTACTCAAGTTGTCACTGAAATATTTTAAATAGAAGTACAAGAAAAGGAAGAAAAGGGGGCAGAAGAAAGAGCCAAATAGCAGACATGAAGTTTTTACGTTTAACAGTCATGGGTATTAAGTTGAATTAAAGACAATAAGCAATTGTTTGAAAATCTTCCTTCATAATAGTTTCAGATACTTCACTCTCTGTATCTATTTTATTTATCCAAACTTCAGATCTTTTAATTCTTAACCCAATGAACCAATCATGAGGTAACTGGTACCAATTCTTCGATGAAAAAATATTTATACAACATGAAATTTAGACCATCCTATGCTTGTAGAACTGTCCTGAATTCATCTGAAATTAATTAATTTGTCCCATTATTCTAAGGGCACACATTCCAGTTAAGCTCTCTGAAGCCTATTTTGGCAGCTGTTAATTAGCCAACCCTTACTAAGAATCTTTTCTTTAAAATTCTCCCTAAATTGTTTTTAACCATTTCCATATGAAAAAAAAAAGCTTTCTTCTGGCTATTTTTAATGATAGAGAGCATCCTTGAATATTAAAAATATATTAGATGTGGTGCTGAATGGATATAAAATAATAAAATTAAAAAGACATGCCAGATTCTGAAAGATCCAACTTGAGCTAAGCTCTAAAACTGTATTCTCTTCATTGAATTTTTTATCCTCCCAAGGCTGTTGTGCCAACCTCACATCTTTTCTGATATCTCTACCCCTGTCAATTATATCACTTCTCAGTCATTTCACTTCCAAAGTAAGTTCCCTTTAAAATCACAAAAGAATCACAGTCAGCAGGAACTTCTGAGAAAATTGTATAGCCTCCCTGAACCCCACAAAAGTAACAGTAAAAGCTGTTGCCACATTCATAAAGCTGGCATTTGAATTTTCTTCTTTTAAATATAGATGTCCTTCAAGAATGGTAAATTAGGGTCAACCTTTCCTCCCTCTGACTACCCTTCCACCCAAATTCAGCTTATTAGTAGGAAAGAGAAATCCGTGATCTCCTTCCAGGTGGCAAGTTATTATAAAATGCTGAGAGAGAGAGAGAGAGTGTGTGTGTGTGTGTGTGTGTGTGTGTGTGTGTAGTAGAGAAATACTTACTACAAGATGACCATTGAGCCACATCATGACATCAAGTCATGTTTAAGTTTGCTTATGGGTTTGCTCCGCCTTCATATAGGATATTGTTTCTGTACTTTAGCCAGCCAATGAAAAGGTGCAGCTTACTGACACACATTAAATGTGTGGTAATAAATAAAAGAGAAAAAAGTGGTTTGCACAGTCCAAGTCAACTCTCATATTTCAACATGGAAACAAAGAATGCAACTTTCAGTCCCTCATCCAAGTCCTCCCACCCTAGCTCCTCAAATAAAAGTATAAAGCCATCATGTGAGCAACGCCCTCCTCTCAAAGTCTATTCTCTCCCTTTGATTAGGTCAACTCCCACCAAGAAATGCTTATGGAACACATCTCCTGGGTAGGCAATATCCACATCAGATAAACAAGAAAGTTCGTGAAGCTCACCATTTTGAAGGAGTAGGCTCCATATGATCTCCTACTTCTGGAGGCCAGATGTCCCTGCATCGTCATTAGCTGGGTTGTACCACCTTTGGCCCTTCCCAAGAAGAAAGGTCTTTCTGTTCCTTCTCAGCACTACCATGACATTGTTTTCCCTTCCCTGTTTTTCTCCACTACCAATGTCTTATTTCTCCACCTTCACTATTTGCCTTCTTTTCAGCCTTCTCCTCTCCCCAGGGCAGACCTCACACTCTTCTCTCTGCAAACGTGATGAGGCACAAAACCTAACTGGGCACACAACATCCCAATGGGCTCCATATTGATTGCCTGGTAACAAAGAAACAAAATATAAACAATACAGTCATGTTCCATTCTGGAGAAGTTAGGTCATTCAGATTTCCAGAAGGATATGAGTTATCTTTCCCCATTTGTTTGCGGTTACTTCAACCCAAGATGTTAGAAAGGAAATAAATATACAGGGCTGGACTTGCCTAAGGCAGTGGATCTCTTCAGTGTGATTTGGGGCCCTGGAGGGTACTCTAGGGGCTGAGGGAAGATAGTTGGGATCTGAATGAGAAAAGAATAAATGATATAGAATCACAGAGCTATCAGAACTTCAGAGATCACCTGACCAATTGCTTAAGTTTTACAGATGAGAAGACAGTGTCATAGACTTTAACAGATTGTTCAATATCACCTTAACTGGTTGGAAGTGGCCAAGAGTTAATTATCCAATGTAGCCATGTTTTTATTTTTTTTTAATTGTATGCCTTCTGCAAAGACAACATGTTGTTAATATCAAGCCAACCATATGCCATATATCATATATTCAGACTCCCCTTTACTTTCACCCTCATAACTAGATCTCATTTTTTACCCACTCCATACTGACCATTTATTCTGTCTTCTGTCTGGGATACATGTGATCTGCTAATCCTCTTATTTTACCTCCTTGGTTAA
>VSMD01012553.1:0-10759 GCA_008750895.1 Mirza zaza
AATCAAAAAACTGCTATTTACAAAATAATCAACAGCACAAGGATGACCACGTAACACCTTTTTATTGTACTAACATTCCTAGAGACTCTGCTAGATGAATTTGATTGAGCTATGTATGTTTTACAATGTCTATCAGGAGAAGGGTTTTAAAAACTAGTACTATTTCCCTTTCGGTCGTCACAGAAAACATACTGACTGAAATGGGACTGTCTGCCAGTCCCCCGTTTTCATGCTAAGATTCTGGTATTGCCCAAACCTAAAAGATTAAAACCTGTAGCTCATTTCTTAGAGAACTTTAAAAAAACCTGTCCATTTAGAGTTAGACCTTTTTCTTCATTTTGACTTATCCTCCCTGTTGATTCTTTGTTGTAGTTTATCCTTATGTGGGCCAATGGCAGCGTATGTCAATCCTCACGGGTATGTGCATGAGACGCTCACCGTGTATAAGGCTTGCAACCTGAATCTGATAGGCCGGCCTTCGACAGAGCACAGCTGGTTTCCTGGGTAATGTGATGGTTGCTTTTTGTTTTACCTTAATTGGACAGAAAAACCCAGAGTCCTAATCAGAGAGTTGCTAGAATTAAAAGAAAAAAATACACGATGAAGTAATTTATGGGACGCTCTTCATTCCATAAATAACTGGAAACATCTATTACGCTTTTATTGAAAGTGAAGTTAGGGTGAAAGCAGGTTGGTAACTGCAGCTGTCTTGAAACTACTGTCACCTCATTCTGAAAATGAACTGTCTTGTGGCCCAGTAAAATCATTTCTACGTGGACCTAATTCTGTAATATGTAAAACCACAGAATGTTTCCCAAGCAGTGATAGACTAAGAAGATGCAGAAACCATTGAATCATGGTTTTCTTCCAGCGCCCACTGATTCTCAAAGTATGATCCTAGCAGCATTATCTGGGAACTACTAGATTCCCTTAGCTTGTATTTTCTTCAAGAGCCTTATTGCTTGATTTATGTTCTAAATTCTGGGTCAGCCTTTTATTTTGAAAGAGGTGGGATGGATTAACTAGGACTGTCCTATTTTTGTCACCCTTTGTAAGGAATAAAACTAGAATTCATTTGTTAATGAGGACATGGTTACAATTAAACTGACAAAATCATTCATGTTTTTTAATCTTATACCCATATCCCCCTGTTCCACCCAGTTAAACTCAGACGGTGGTTGTTTTCTAACTTGACTGCAATAGAAAACAAAGGAAAAGCCAGTGCAGGTTAGAATGTGCTTTTGGCAACCAAAAGTTTGTATGAAGAAATCTATATTAATAAGATCCCTCTTTTTCTCTCTGTAGAGGAAAAATTTAAACAGCTTAAAAGCAGAGTCAAGTTATATATAAAAACTAAGTATATGTAAAAATACATATATTGTCTACATTACAAAATGCTTTTATGATGTTTGTGTCAGGGAACTTTATGGATCAAATCTCAGGTCAGAATATTCTGTTTGTCTTAACAGTTTTCTATGATAGCTAAGAAAACTCTCTCTTTTTGTAGGTATGCCTGGACTATAGCCCAATGTAGGATCTGTGCAAGCCACATTGGGTGGAAATTTACAGCCACCAAAAAAGACATGTCGCCTCAAAAATTCTGGGGTTTAACTCGATCTGCTCTGTTGCCCACAATCCCAGACACTGAAGATGAAATAAGTCCAGACAAAGTGATACTTTGCTTGTAAACAAATACGGTAGGGATCGAGTTATCTAACAATTTGGTATTCTAAAATCATAGCCTCTGATATTTACCTACGTAAATACAACATGGAGGGTTTAAGTTTCTTAGTCAAACTGTATATGAAGATTTAAGTTAAAGTATACTTTGGAGAGGATGAAAAGCAGTATTGAGTACAAGTTTGGTTTCAGGAATATGTACTTTAGTAGCATGGTGCCACTATATCCTGTGGAATCTGTTATGTCTGGTACCATGTCATTTATAGGACATGAAGATATCTTTGAAAGGGATGAGAGTGTTACTTGCACAAAGCATTTTAAATTCCTACAATGTGAAACCGGTTGATCATGATGTATGGGACATCATACCTGCTCCAGATGATAAAGGCTAGGGTGCCAAGCACATGTTCCTTTTTGTAAGAGGCCAGGCATTGTGTGTTAAAGGCCGTTTGTTCATTTCAATTTTCTTTAGCTTCTCTGAGATACTGATTTGTAAATCTTGAAAATATTAAAACATGCAGTTTGAATCCAAAAATGAAGTTTTCATTTCCTTTTTCTGTTCCATACAAAGCTTAAAACTACTGTGCGGCAGAGGTGGCCAAACATGTGTTCTGTCTCCGCATACAGGACAGAAGTGGTACTGTAATTTTGTTCAATGTAAATTGAAGATCTCTCATCTACTCATAAGCAAATAACTTAGGTAATTTAAACTACTTTGCTACCTACCTCTTTACTTATATATTCAAGTGTTCAGTGGATCCTTTACACAATTTATAGCAGGGAGAGTTAATCGACTATAAAAACAGACCATTTAATTTCTTCATGTTTTTACCAACTTTGAAATCAGAGTAAATGAAAAGCAACTCAAGGATGCTGTTTAGGATATGCCCAAGATTGTTAAGTGCTCACTAGATGTTCATAAGTACACTGCACTACAACTTATTCTAATGGATTCGAGCCAGTTCTTTTCAGTAGCACAGTGCTACTCTGTAGACTGGCATTGAAACCCTCAGTGAGGGAACATTGCTTTCTGCCTTTGCTCCATGAAGGGTATAATCTCCGAATGTTCTAACACTTGCATACAATACTACTGGAAAGGGTTTTACACATAACAAAACCAGACCTCTGAAATACATCTGTAAAGAATAGGAATTGTATGATACTGAATCCAAATATGTACTGCAGTAGTACTTAATTACTGACCTGTGTGCAGTTGTTTCTAGTTGTTTCTGAGGCTCCAATTCTTGCACCATAGTCCCTGTTATACTGTTTGTCACGCTTCCTTTCAGTTGGGTTTTACTAGAAATATGCTGTCCAAAATTACTACGCGCCCATAGAGTACAAAGATGGTACGACTGGCTACGCAGAAAGGAAAATCTATTATAAAATATCAATATAGGAGCTGAAACAGATAATACTTTATGCTGTACATCTGTTTACATAACAAAAGCACTAGGGCTCAAACCTTTGAAGAGACAGTAGTCACATATTGCACCTGATACAAGAGGGCCATCCAGAAGGTTTCCAGACAGCCCTCCTATATCTCAAGTGCAATATACGAATACCTGTATACTTGTCAGAAGAGTAACCCTCAATCCCACAACTTTCCCAGACTTTGTAATACAGAAATTATGAGAGAAAAATCATAGACTGAAACATAGTTTACTAGAACAAATCCTGTTATGAACGAATGTCAGCCACCCATGGCACATTTGGTATTTTATGCAAATTTGTCAACTATTTTAGAATTCAGATAAGTGATACTTAAAGACAGTCATTTCACTTGCAAGTAAGTATCTAAGACAATTACCTTTTTAAGATCAATCTTAGTACTGCCTTATGCAAAACATAAATAGATAGAAGCCACTTAGCTATACCTTTCTTAGTGGAACTATTCCAAAAGCATTATAAGGTTCAATCAGATCAAGAGGAGGTAGACTTCAGTTTAGTGCCCGAATTATAATTCACAAAGACCTGTATTCTACTGAAAAGGTCCTCTATGCTGGTTTTTATTCTGCTATAGTTTCCTAAATCTCACTAAGAAGGAGGGTAAGAAAAACAGTATTACCAAAAATATTCCAGTTTTTAGTAGCCATCAATTTAGTTCTTCTTTATGTAACTTAGAAGTTCATCTTTTTCCATTTGGTAACCACTTTTTTTCCACTGTTCTCGCAACTGTTGCAATAGAGCCCCAATTTCTTTTCCTGAAGAAATGCCCGCTTTCCTGATGTCGTGGCCACTGACCGGAAAGGGAGGAACGGACCACTGCTCCATTTCCTTCAGGAGGCAACGCTCTCCTTGGTACTTTAGTAGCTCACACACTCGAGCAGACGCATCCGGTTCCCTAGACTGGGTGCCAAAATCAAATATTTACTTTCATCACACAGAACAATCACTTGTGATCTTATACTAAATGCTCAATATGAAATTTTTCATTTAAAATCAGTAAAATCCACAGAATCCGTAGATCTAAGTTTTAATAAATTAGTTCTATAACTAGTGAAGATAATTTATATTCTGACCAAGCCTAGTATATACTTACATCTATAATGAAGTCTTGATACGGTTTCAATGGTTCTGAACTATCTGTTGCTTTAATCAGATCTTTCCTATTTTTAACTATAAATAAGCCAAGGTTTTTCTCTTCTTTTGAAATCTTCAGCCTCAAATCCAATTTTGTGACATCATCCTGTACTTTGAATAATGAGGCCAAAAGAGTCATTGGCTTTGGTGAAAAACCTTCAACATTTTTACAGACTCTGTTAAATTCTTCTAAACTTGCATTAGCAGGTAAACCTGTAAGGACAAAAGCATTTTTCACCTGTTTTTAGTGGGGGGAAAACACTCATATCCTACAGCAACCATTGTTTCAGTATGCTGAAATGCCCTGTCACTAGGACACGTTATAAGGACAGATGGAGATCTGATGCTCCATCTTACAGGTGAAGCACTGACACATCACTCTCAAAACATAGAAGCCCCTAAAATGTTTCCATTAACAAGCTGCATGGGGAGGTCCAGAGGCGATGGTGGTGGCAGTGTCAGGTTCACACGGGCCACTTTTTCCAATCACAAACTGCTTCCCACTGACAGACTACCATGTGACACCGACCATCAATAATTTTATATCTTTAGTTGAAATAAACCCAAGTTTTCTGAAGTGTCATAAACCACATAATGCTCTTCACGTTCTTTGTGAACATGAGTAACATTTATTTAACAATTTCTATATTTATTTAAGCTGCTCTTCTACAAGTGTTTTACCTGTATTAACTCACTGAATCCTCCTACCCTTCTATTAGATAGATACTGTTATTTTCAAACCTCCTTTTTAAAAGGTGAGAATAAGTCACAAAGCTGGTGAGTGCCTGAGCCTCATTCAAACCCAGATCTGACTCCAGAAACAATTCTGTGCAGTATGCCATCTTTGAGCTATTCCCTACTCATGACAAAACTGATCTACCCCATACCCCAAAGCTTATCTTATTTTAAAATACTCCATTCAGAATTCTTATTTAAATGAATCAAACATTTTTAATGAAATTTTAACCACTTTGGTCCCAGCGTCAACTGTAGTCGATACCACAGATGAACGCCCACAGTGACTTTAGCCGACAGCCGTGATAAAAAGGCGCACAGCCGAACGTCGACTTTATAATTTTGAATTGACTTTTCTAATTTTTCATTTATCAAAATAAAATTGTGAACATATAAAAATAATGTAATGAAAACATGTATGTCTATGTTACCTATTCTGATTTACATTACAAGTAAAGCTGCCTGTAAAGTAAAACAAGCTTTCCTCATCACACAAGAGCAAAACAGATGCGTCGTCAATGCACAGCACAAGCTATCGTGCGGACTGTGAGTGCCGGCTGTGGGCAAGGTTTCACGGCCGGTGAGCGTGGTACCGAAGTGGTTACACTAGATGTTTCATTACCAAAAATTCAAACACTTTATAACTTGTTCTTACCTATATATGGAGCTACATCAAGATCATAGATAAGGTGAATCAAATGATTTACATGGTTACCAATGAGAATTTTTTTCAGTTCCACCCAAATCCTCTCTCCTGATATTCCAGCCAGGCCTTTTGCATTTTCTGCAATTGCTTCCAAGGTTTCAGGATCATGATCACCAGGTTTGTCTACAATTTTCCCATAAAACCTGTAACACAAAAATCTTCATGGCATATTATCGCTATATTGGCGTATCACAAGAAATAACTTTTTTTATTTTTACTCATACTATCCCATACGTCTACTTAATGAAAATCAACATGAACTAGTTAGGTTCAGGGATGTTAGAAGGCACTTGGCCAATTTTCCACCTCCTTTTGTTTCCAGATGAGAAAACCAAAGATTTAATAAAATATAAGTCAAGTCACCTTAAAGTTAGCAAGAAATAGAACCCCGAGGTCTCAATTTCACTTCAAAATGACTGGCTGAGATGTTCAGAATGACCATCAAATGCAGTTCCTGAATTGGTACTTACAGTGAATGGAAATAAGGAGCATCCTTATAAAGGCACCAAAACAAGATTGGAACACCATAGTGGAGCTGTCTTAAACCCTCAAAGTTTGCTGTTTGTACACATTAAGAATTTCAAAGACTTTCAAATATGACATACCTAGTTGCAGAACCTGGAGTATATTTCATGGAATCTCAGAACTGGAAGCCCTAGAGTATTATCCATTCTACCACTTATACCCTTAAAATTAAATTCGTTAGTAATCTAAATAAAATGCTAATTACAGGTAAGTTCTTATCTATGTACTGTTATTTATATAGGGACTATGTGCATATACTCTAAGTTTACAGAAATAGCATTTATGAACAAAATGTGCGAGATGTTGCAGAATATTCTGAGGATCTCAACCAGCAAAAAATGACTACTACTGGGCTTAATCTAACCAGTTAAAATAGTTTTTTCAAAAGGTTACAGTAAGGAGTTTAAAAATCACTAATGTCCACAAAACCATGCATGCATTTCAGACTTACCAAGTTGTTAAGCATGTCTTTTATACTTTAATTGTTTCACTGGTCATATAACAGGTATTTATTTTCACCAATACCATTTTGTTGTGAAGTATCAGAGATTTCCATGACCACCTGACCCTTTAAGCCATGTAAAGGCAGAGACTTTCATTCATTACATGTTCAAAGCACCTACAGAGAACTTGGCCTGTGCTAAGCACTCAAACATCTGTGTAATGAATTAATCAACATAGAAAATATCAATCAAAGAAAACTAGGCATTTAAAAAAATGATTTAAAGCAGAAAAGATCATATAGAATAGAGTAAGTATGTGTATGTTCTGGGGATGAAAATACAATATGAAGTATATCTAAGTAAGAAGTCATAGGTTGGTAAGGCTCTATTGGAGACAGACATTTGGCATGTCACCATTTTACACACAGACCTGCTATTTCACCTGACCAGTATTGTGTTCTGGTGATATTAAAAACTATGATTTTTTTTTGTTTTAAAAATATTTTAAAATTCTTACCTGAAATATCTTAAAATTCTTAGATAATCTTCTTGTATTCTCTGTTTAGCATGTCCAACAAATGTAACTTTCTTATTTTTTAAATCTTCATAACCATTAAAATAGTCAAATAAGGTACCATCAAAACCTATTCATAAGAAAAAAGGAGAAAAATCACTATTGGCAAGTAAGAATTTGAAAACACAAAATCAGCTAAAAACTATCACAAACTAAAAATTCAGCAAGGTATAACGAGTTATTAAACTAAAATACAGATATTAATACTATTCATATATATCAACTATCAAATGAAAGACATAATAGAATGAAAAGCTGCATGGTAACTAAAAAGATAATACATCCAGGAACAAACTACACAAGAAATGGTACAAGACCTGTATGAAGTGAGGTGGGGACAAGAAGACACCAGACAAGCTGACTTTCAAGTTAATATGGGAAAATGAACAACAGCAAAAATAATCTAGAAAATATAAACAGTGGTGACAAAAGAAACAACAGGAAGGTATTTTATAATCCTGGAATGGTAAAAACCTTTCAAACTCTACCAAGAAGACAAAACACACACACACACACCACAGTCTTCAAAGAAATAACTGAACTACATTAAAAAAAAAAAATCAAACATGCCTGAATGGCAGAAACCACCATCTCATAGAACCGTAAGACAAGTGGTATTTTGGGAGAAATATACGTAAGTCAGTATCATAAAGACAAATGGCTAATTTCCATAATACATAAAACCTCTTATAAACTATATAAATAAAAAATGGGCTAAAATGTACACAGGAAATACAGAAGTCTCTTTAAAAAAATGAAGATTTTAGGCCCAGCATAGTAGCTCTAGCACTCTAGGAGGCCGAGGCGGGTGGATCCTTTGACCTCAGGTGTTCGAAACCAGCCTGAGTAAGAGCCCATCTCTACTAAAATCAAAATAGAAAGAAATCAGCAGGACAACTAAAAATATATATGTATAAAAAAAAATTAGCTGGGCATGGTGGCACATGCCTATAGTCCCAGCTGCTCAGGAGGCTGAAGCAGGAGGATCTCTTGAGCCCAGGAGTTTGAGGTTGCTGTGAGCCAGGCTGATGCCACGGCACTCTAGCCCGGGTAACACAGTGAGACTGTCTCAGAAAATTAAGATTTTTGGCCAGGCACAGTGGCTCATGCCTTTAAGTGCCTATAATCCCAGCTACCCGGGAGGCTGAGGCAGGAGGATCACTTGAGCCCAGGAGTTTGAGGTTGCTGTGAGCTATGAGGACATTACTGCATTCCAGCCTGGGCAACAGAGCAAGACCCTATCTAACAAAAAAAAAAAAGAATTCTCAACCTTAATCTTTTGAGATAGCATTTTTCAGATTTCTATCAGATTAGCAAAGATCCAAATGTTTGATAACATTGTTGTTGTTTAGCAAGGCAATGGTGAAAAGGAGTCCTATTCAGTACAGTTTAAGAGACTTCCTTTCATAGCCTTTTAAACAGTCAATTTTGGGCCATGTAAACTTATTAGCCATTCACAAAATGTTTTAAACAAAAATTTCCCAACTATAATATATTCAACTAAAAGAAAAAAAAACTGACCAATTAACTCGTTTTATACATAAGTACATAAAACCTCATGTTAGTATAACTACCAATTTACCCCGGTTTGCCTGGGACTTTGCTAGTTTTAAAATTGAAAATCACACATCCCGGGAAATTTTTCAATCCCAGGCAAATTCACACAGTTGGTCACTCTAGAGACTTAAAAATTTAGAGCAAAAATACAAATACTATCCAATCATCCAAATGGGGAGGTCATTGATCCTATGACATACTTCACGCTGTGGCATCACAGAAAGGCATGACCACTACTAATGAAAAATACCTCTTATCTATTTAGTGTGGCTTGAACTTGAATGCTCGCCCATTATCCAAATGCAACAAATATTGGTAAGCTCGGACTTAACACTTAACTGTTCCCAAGATGTTATGGTTTTATACAATAAACTGTTAAAAGGGACTCATCTTTTTGTATATGGCAAACATGACAGGCTCTAGATTCAAAAAGACTTAACAAAACAAAGAAAAAGAAAATAAATAAACAAAAAAATATGATCACAAAGTAGCAAATAACACAGTGTATCTGTTGGTCTTAACATTATTTTCTCCTAATGAAGAAAAAACTCTAGTTCTAGTCTCTCTGTAGATAGCTTAACAGAAAGATCAAAATTTGGAGCCAAAAAGTCAAAAGAATATGACAGAAGTAAAAATAAGGCTTTCGGAAGCAAAGTAGCCAACTATAAATGTCAGAACTGAATACTTGATCCAGTAAGGGCTAAAAAAAGCCTGGACAGAAAACTGGGCAAGGATTAACAGGCACCATATCAGTGTGTATTTTGTTTTGCTGTGAATATCATTCTTTTAAAATACAGTAGATAAAAATATGAAATAAAGTTGAGTTGCAGGGAAAAATATAGTGGTTAAGAACATGACTTCTGGATCCAGACCGCTTGAATTGGAAGCCTAATTCTACACTTAAGACCTGTGCAACTTTGGACAAATTACCATGGGTTAAATAGTGGTATCTGCTTCATAGGGTTGTCAGGAAATGTAAATTTACGTAATGTGCTTAGAACACTGCCTGGCACATTATAAGGATTCAGCAAATGTTAGAAAACAGTAGTACCAATAAGAATAGCTTTTACTTTATAAAATAACATCGTGAAAAAGAATATTAGTTTCTCTCTTTTAGTTAAGTATGCTTACTAGAAGCCAGTTAGACACGGCTCTCTGTATATTGCACTAGTTGGAGCAGTTTACTCTAAGTACTAATAATGTAAGAAGAAATAAATACCCGGAGATTGACTACATGATTTAGAGAAAAAATGTACCAGTTGGGCTCCCTATGGTGATAAATTGCTTAGGCTTTGGAAATAGGCTGAAATCATGGCACTCTGTGACTTGAACTAAGTGATTTAGCATCTGAGTCTCAGTTTCCTCATCTGTCAAACTACTTACGTTCCGAAGTTTTTCTGACCGTTAAATAGGATCAAGTAGATTAGGTACTCACTGATGTACCTAGAAGCTTGTAGGTACCCTAGGTACCCATTTGTCATTAATGTAATCAGCAAGAGATCCAACCATGGCTTACAAACTCCTTCCTCATCCCACAAAGCAAATCCTATTACTTCATCATTAAACCACTATCGTTGCCACAGACTATTAATAGATTACGGCTAGCGGACGCTTCATCACCTCTTTTCTAATCCAGTCTTAAACATAAAGGGCTTATCTAAAATTAAAAGTACAAAATATGGTGCATCAATAATGTACCAAAACAGTAACCTAATTCTTATCTAACTTCACATGATTCCTATCGCTTTCATTAATGAAAAAGTTACGATGTAGTGACAGGTTTCATCTGACATGCGGCTCTGATTATTGGTGATTCCTAAAATGTGTGTAGGCTCACCAATACAAAAGACTCTTAAGTCATTCACCAGGGTGCGTGCCAGAGCAGCAGAAGAGAGGAAAGAGTGGAAATGGATGCATGAAAGACAGCACAGAAGAAAAAGAATGATGGGCGGGGGG
>VSMD01012553.1:10764-23797 GCA_008750895.1 Mirza zaza
GGGGGGGGGGGGGGGGCCAGGTAAGGAGTATGAACATGCACACATATGCATATGCACATTTTTCTTCCTTAAGTGTTAACGTTGTTTAGATGTAATTTTAAGAAATTAACACTGAATGTGTACATGTATCAGGCACTGTTCTAATTATTTACAATTACAGCCCTACAAAAGCAGCTGATATTAACACCTTCATTTTATGGCTAGTGAGTGATGGAGTCAGAATTTGCACCCAGGGATTTTGGCTCCACAGTCGACTCTTTTCAATGAATATGCCACACTGCCTCTTAGAAGAAACTAATGTCACTTCTCAAGTTGGCGAACATTTCTGGAATGCAGGTTTCACTTGAAAAGAAGGCATTCCGATAGACTGAATTAGAACAATTAGTCATATTTTATCTCCATACATTACCTAAAAACATTGAATTTATCGTGAGATCTCTGCGTTCGGCATCTTTCTGCCAGTCAGTTGTGAATTCTACCTCAGCATGTCTTCCATCAGTGAGGACGTCAATCCGTAGTGTTGTAATTTCAAAATTTTCTTCATGAAGCTACAATAGATTTTTTTAAAAACATTAGTTTTTAGCGTTGCTGGAGAGATCGAAAATAGTTTGTCTTCCTTAAGGCACAGTGCTGTAGGCCCTGACAATTAGCTATGTGTTTTTAAATTCAACTACTATACGTAAACATTGAAACAGACTGACACCCACAATATTCAAAGATCGATGCAAAGAATGATTTTTTTAAATACCCACGATGATTACAAAATATGAGTTTGACATATATAAACATGTCAACTCCGCTAAGTGATGTGGCAGCTAGAAAGGAGGAACCCTCACAACTATTCTCATTCTGCAATTTCAAATCAGGTTATCCTCTGAAATACTTTTTAACAGCTCCAGTTTGCAAAGAGCCGAATACCAATTCATAGGATATATACCACTGATCAAAGGATTGATAAAGGAAGTCAGTTAAAAGATCCTCAATTCCTTAACTGGTAATCACCAATGAAGTTAAGTGTTACAGTGTTCAAGGCAACCTCGGTTCATATCCAAGTAACAGCACAAAAAAAATAAAAAATAAAATATAAAGTATTACATATATTTTGGGAAGAGATATCACCTCCCGCTGGGAAAGCTGAGTAGCTTCCTCACAGAGTGGCATCTGAGCTAAGCCTTGAAAAATAAATAGGATCTGAACATGGAAATGTGGTGAGAAGAACATTTCAAATGAAGTTTAAAAAGATGACCAAAAGTAGTGGATAAAGAGGAAAATATGTAAAAGAGAAAGTGTACCTGACAAATAGCATGTTAGCATTAAGGGGTAGAGAGCAAAGGATTTTACATGCCAAGCAGGAGTTTGGAATCTCTTCCTTAGGAAGTAAAAGCCACTAATGAGCACTAGAAGTCTGTTCTAGGATTTCTCCAATTTAATACATATTGTTCTCTAGATACAAGTGTATCTATATCTGTATTCTCACTACAGAATTCCAGAACTCAGGAATTTTGAGACACAAGTATCTCTGAAGGCAAAGGGTTTGAAATAGGAAAACTGTTTGAAAATAATTATAAGAAACAATTAGACCCCCTTCCCCTAGAATGCCTCTCTTAACAGGGCAGAAAACCAGGGATTAACTCTCTAGAAAGATTAAACCAAAAGTAATCAGAACTCAGGCACAGATGATCACAGGAATCAAGCATCACAACGGAAACAAGATTAACTGAGAATCCACATGACCACCATCCCTTTCCCTACTTGGTTCTAAAATGCTAACCACCAGGATTATCCCCTGCATAAAACACTGGGGGATTCCTCTCTGATTTCTCCTAAGGAAATCTCCTACTGAGACTGACACTGGGAGTCCCAACTGGCTGACACTT
This sequence comes from Mirza zaza, assembly GCA_008750895.1. Classification (NCBI taxonomy): domain Eukaryota; kingdom Metazoa; phylum Chordata; class Mammalia; order Primates; family Cheirogaleidae; genus Mirza; species Mirza zaza. Next base: position 12,642 of record VSMD01012553.1, read on the forward strand.
CCTGCTCAAAATTAAAATAAAGCCCTCAAGTCATTCTGGTAACACTTTAGAGCAGGGGTCCTCAAACTTTTTAAACAGGGGGCCAGTTCACTGTCCCTCAGACCGTTGGAGGGCCAGACTATAGTTTAATAAAAACTATGAACAAATTCCTATGCACACTGCACATATCTTATTTTGAAGTAAAAAAACAAATGGGCAAAAAGCCCCGCATGTGGCCCGAGGGCCGTAGTTTGAGGATGCCTGCTTTTTAGAGCATCACCCAAATATATAGAGAGAACCAAAAAACAGCTTTATTTAAGGAAAGCCAACATGAAAGAAAAAGCCCAGAGAAAAACATTGTCAAAATAACTACAAATTATCCTAAGGGAAATAAGATATTGCATCTGAAACAAGAACAGGAAGCTTTCAAAAGAAATATACTAAGAAAGACTTCCTGAAAATGTAAAAGGCCACAAATATATAATAGGTTAGAAAATGTAATATAATAGGTTAGAAAATGAAGTTAAGGCATTCGCATGGAAAATAAAAGACCTGAGAACAGACAACAAATGATAAAACTAGAAGATCAGTCCCAGTGGCCTACCAACCAAATAACAAGAGTTTCCAAAGAAAACATTTAACAAACAGAATGAAATCATAAAAGAAACCCAAGAAGGCCCACTAAGTGCCCTGCACAATAAATGAAAATAAATCCAAAGCAGGGCACATTATCTTAAAATTAAGAGATGAAAAGATCAGAACTCAAGATGGTTAAAGAATTAAATGTAAGACCCGAAACCATAACAATTCTACCAGAAAACGTAAGAAAAACTCTTCTATACACTAGCCTAAGGCATAAAATTTATAACCAAGACCCTGGTTAACAAATATAGTAACAACAAAAATAAATAAATGGGGCTTAATTTAATTAAACAGTTTCTGCACAGCAAGGGAAATAATCAACAGAGTAAACAGACAACTTACAGAATGAGAGAAAATATTCTCAAACTATACATCCAACAATGGACTAATACCTGAAATCTATAAAGAACTCAAATAAGCAAGAAAAAAACAACCCCATTAAAAAGTGGCAAAAGACATGACCAGAGTATTTTTTTTTTAATTTTTGAAAATATTTTTGACCCGGAACCACACCCAAGAAGCCCTGAGCAAGCGCACTCCATGACCAGAGTATTTCCTAAAGAATATAGACAAATGGCCAACAAACATATGAAAAAATGCTCATCATCACTAATCATCAGAGAAATGCAAGTTAAGACCACAATGAGATACCACCTTACCCCTATCAGAGAGCCCATTATTAAAAAATTAAAAAACAGTAGGTGTTGGTATGAATGCAGTAAAAAAGAAATGCTTATGCACTGTTGGTGGGAATGTAAACTGGTAAACCTCCAGGAAAACAGTATGGAGATTCCTCAGAGAACTACAAGTAGACCTATCATTTGATCCAGCAATCCCGCTAGTGAGTCTACCCAAAGGAAAAGAAGTCACTATGTCAAAAAGACACCTGTACCCCAATGTTCATCACAGCACAATTCACAATTGCAAAGATAGGGAATTGACCTACGTGCCCAACAGTTCACGAGTAGAATAAAATGTGGTCTGTACGTGCCATGGAGTACTGCTGAGCCAGAAAAGGGAATGAAATGACGTCTCTCGCAGCAACCTGGATGGAACTGGAGACCGTGATTGATCCTAAGTATCTCAGGAATGGAAAAACAACCACCACATGGCCTCACTAGTAAGTGGGAGATACAGGTGGGTCCACACGGGCACAAAGAGATGTAAAGGACATTGGAACCAGAAAAGGGGGAGGTTGGGAGGGGGGTACAATGAACACTATTCTGACAACAGGCAAACTAAAAGCTCTGACCTTCAGCATTTACAAGGTATCCATATAACAAAAACACTTGTAACCCCTTAATATCTTGAAATTTAAAAAATAAAAATAAAAAAAGACCAGAAAGGCTTCCAAAACGCTAGCATAATAATCAGGTTTCGAACAAAGGCGGAATCTAAATGGAATCAGACTTCTCAGGGGCAGAACCGGAAGCTAGAAAACAAAGCCCTAGAGTGAAAACCACTCCCCGCCTAGAAACCCATGACCAACAAAACTATCAAACCGGTATAGAGGTACGATAAAAATATTTTCAGACATATCAGGCTTCTTCAGGTTTTAAAGTATTAAAATGAAGCCATAGAAGAACATCACATGGGATCCAGGAAACAGGAGTTCTAACAAGGAGAGGCCACGGAAATTCCTAAAAGTCCATGTTGGAGCAGGAAGACAGCAACAGGTAAGAAGTCTCTAATAAAAAAAGAATGAACTAAAGCTTGTGTTTAAATCTTTTGAGAGGAACTTTACAGTTCTGGCACAGAGTACAGCAAACAATTAGTGGTACACAGCTATGGTAAAGAAAAATGCTATTAACTGCTAGAAAAACAAAAAACATACAACAGAAGAAATATAATCATAGCATACTCCATGATCTGGCTGTAAACAATACAAAGTCATAAATGTAAACCCTGAATATTGATTTAACCAAAAATTATGACATAAATATACTAGGAAGACAGTGGAAGGAGTATTATACGTGGCTGTTGTTGAGAAAGGTGTAGTATGAAAGCTAAATCATCTTCCCTGGTAGGAGATCAATAGCTAACATCTTAAAACTGGGAAGTAAACACAAAAACAAAAACCGCAGCATACAAAGATCATTTTAGAAATGGGAAGGTAACAGGTATCCTAAGAATTGGTTAAATGTGGCTGCAACCACGGAGGCTGCCGGGTTTAAGATGGTTTGGAGGAGACTCACATTTTTTATTGGGCTATTATTCACTTTTTTTTAACTAGAAAAAATTATTAAATTCTTAAAAATTACCAAAAAGGCAATGTAATTAACGAAGTGGAAGCTTTTCACTCACCCTGGCAGTAATCGTCCCGTGCTTTTCTCCTTTGTTGTTTATCATCCGGATCCCGGCGGACTGAAACATCTCCTTCATCTGAGCCGGGGTGGCAGTGGTGGCAAAATCCACATCCTGGGGCTTCACTCCATTTAACAAATCCCTCACTGCACCTCCTGCTATTCTTAATTCATGGTTCTCTTTGACGAATAATTCTGAGATGAAACAAAAATGATTTTCATTTCAACATGTTTCTTTTAAGCAGCACAGAAGTGATTCACAAGGCTCTTCCATCTAGTGGGACAGGAGAGATCACTTAACTGAGGCTCTTCATATGAAAAATGAGAGCAAGGCCCCAAAGAGTGAAATGACTTCCTTATAGCAGACAGCCTGTGAGAACTGTGGGAGGCAGGGAACTTGCAGAATTTGTCTTTGCTTATTTAAGAGATAATTCAGAATTCCACAGTGTCTCTAGGTCATCGATATAAATTTGAATTATTACCAATGAGTAAAGCAAATAATTCTGCTTATTTTTTCCCAGTTTATGTGCATACTTTAAAAATGGTGAAGTGTTTTGTACTATGGCCCGTGAGCCACATGCGGGCCGCCTAGCACATCTATCCAGCCCTCCGGGTGTTTTTGCCGCCGCTGCCTGTCCTGCTTAGCAGCCGACTCGTCCCGGGCCCACAGTGCGCACTCTCCAGCGGTCTGAGGGACAGTGAACTGGCCCCCTGTTTAAAAAGTTTGGGGACCCCTGGTCTAGATGCTGAGGCAGTAAGTTCATGTATGAAACTATGAAACTGTCAGACATTGGCCTATCATATCACTTATGATAAATGTTATGGCAAAGAATCCTTCAAGAAATAATCTGCATATGATGTTTAAAACCAACTCATAGCTGTGGTTTTGGCAGAACCATATGAACAATGGAGCTACTGTAACTACACAACTGATTCCCCTACGGATATAGGATAGGACAAAGTCCACCACAACTATACTCATGTGACTCAAAGGACATCCCATGGAATCTAGTGAGAATGATGTCCAGGAACTGGCCTGATACTAAGCCTTGGTGTTGCTACAAGTTGTCCTGCTACTCACAACTAGGCCCTGGTGTCCTGTGGAACAGAAATAATTTCACAGAACATCAATACCAGACAAGGCCATCCTGTGACCACGATGGATCAAGACAAAACGAGACCACTCTGTAATCATCTGAAAACCGACAAAACATGAACACTAAGACACCTCTGAAATAGTTAACATAGGTGACTGCTCCTTACCAATCAGGTTTAGTCTCACACTTTTCTCACCTTTTAGGTAAGAATTATTAAGATCCCCAATCAAAGCATGACTTCTGCTTCCTGAGAGCATCGAATCCACTGCAAAGCCCCACTGACTTGCACTCTCTCCAGAGAGCCCGAATACAGGAAGTCCTTTCTAAAACCCTCTTACTGAGATGCACCGAGGTTCTCCATGGTCAGTGCTCTCCCTCACGGCCAGGAGTAACGACCCAACTTGGTGTGGCCCAGGGTGGTCTCTGGCTGGAGGACAGTGACACGAGCATTCAGCTAAACTCAACACACACTGGAGCTGTAGCACCGTAACCACATCTCAGCACGTAATCCTCCTCCCCACCAGCATCCTCCCCACACTCCTCTTCTATCGACTCTTCCCAAACCTTCCAGCTCCGCTGCAGACTCCCTAAATGATTTGCTGAAAAATGACAAATGCTGCCTCTCCCTCCACCTTCTTGCCTTAACCAAAAGCGGGCTCTCCCACAAGGATTCCACTTCCATAAGCCCTGTGCACGAGGAAGTGTGCACATTCCTTTAATGCCACATTTCCGATCAAGTCCCACTGCCAGTGCCACACCACCCTCCTATCAGTCCAGCCTCCATAACGCAGACAGGGATCTCAAACACCGGGTTAATCATGCTGTGCAACTGCCCCTAACTACTCAGAGCACAACAGCCAAATTCTTCAGTACAACATACAAAAGCGTCTGGGACCTATTTGCATCACACTTCACCTGCACCAAACTCTCCCTGTGTTTCCCTCCGTAACTTCACTTGCATGAAGAATTTCACTGAAACACCCACCCAACTCACTGGTCTGTCCAACTTGTTGGGCCATAACCCACACTAGGAAGGACAGTCACACAGCAGTCACCCATACCTATGTGTGTATCCATGTGGTAAACTAAAGTTTCACTCACCCATACCTGTATGTGTATCCATGTGGTAAAGTTTCACAAAATAAAACTTAACTCTTTACTGCACACCATGCAATCTATTATACATTCTATTCTCTCTTTTAAAAAATGCTGGCCATGACCATTAAATTGACATGGACCACTACTGGTCACTAACCAGCTGGAAAAACACCCATCTAGCTCACACGTATTCATTGAGATTGTTTAGGAAGCCTCCCCTGAAGGTGAGGTTAAGTGAATTTCTTCTAAGCTACAAGTGGTAGCACATCTTTACACATACTAATTATGTTAAAATTACTGATTATGTCTTTGTCTCCCCACTTCTCAGGGTAGAAACCCTATCTTATTCATCTTTCTACCAACCTGGCTCACAATGGAACGGAATTGTGATATTCTAGCTATTAAAAAAAAAGAATGGCTTCACTGGGATTTTTTTTTAAGTTTTCTTCCTTAAAATTAAAACAGTATCTAAGAAACTGGATATTTGGAAAGCAAATAAAGGGCAAGTTTTATGTTCTTTTGAACCTACTTTGAAGAATGGGATGAATAAGGTCAAAGCCAAATTTAAATTTACATAGATAACTACTGTTTTAAGATTCTCATACTAGCTTTACTAAATAAAACTGTAAGTTCAAAGTCACTCAATAAATGAATTGCATTACAGAAAAAGAGATCAGAACTTAAATTTATTCACCATTTTGATTAGCCCTAGTTATTAAACCACTTCCAAAATACTCACAATTCAGGATGTTTAAAATAATATTTTAATACAATTGAGAAAGGCACATAAAGACATTTATGTCTGTGTGAAATAGGAGTCATAAAAATTGTATAAAAGGCATGAATTTATATTGGCCTAAAACAGTAGGGACTATCAAGCTTAAAGACTCCTTTATTCCTCAGTTACTGATACCTTCGATCTTACAAGAACAGGGATACATTCGACATGCCAAAAGACTTTACAAGTTACATACATATCCAGTGAAAGTAACACCTAACGCAGCTAAATTTCATTATAAATTTAAGCCTGAAATTCAGAAATACAGAATCTCATCATTCCAGAACTATGTTAATTTGCTCTGCTACACGTGATGATAAGCTAGTGTTCATTATTACTGTTTGCAATCCAAAAGACCACACATTGATGTGTCCGAAAACTTTTATAATTGTCACCTTCCTAATGTTAATTTGCAATTAAATTTTCACAAACTTATTCCCTTTACAATTTTGAAGTTTGAGGACTGGGGGCTGGGGTGGGGCTGGTGAAGGTGAGCGAGAGGTACAGGTGGGAAGATCACTGCCACAGGAAAACAATCTCTTCGAAGAGTATCCAACCTTCAAGAGTGATCAGTTGTTCTCACTGTCCCAAATGTTAATACGACTTTCTGACATTACATACTGTCAGGTAGACAGCAAGGGATTCCAGGGCTCCTAGGGACGAGTGTGGGCGCTGTTGCCTTGGGGCAACTGCCCCAACTGGGAAGGACAAGGCTGGGGCCCCAGGCTCCCCTTGGTCCTGCTCCACCCTCATCCTTCCCGGCCACACCTGGGGGAGGAGGGAATACCCTATGAATCCGCCAATCATAACTTAGTGCACCATCTGCAAAAGAATGCAGAGGACTCTCTAGCCCACAGGCCAAGACCATAGAGTCCAGAAACTGACCTAGAACAACCTGCATTTGTAATTCTGCAACTCCCAACTGTCCAATGAAAGTGGTTCCATGGTGACATCTAAGCCACCATGGTGGTCCCAATCTAGGCAGTATACAACAAGTCATAGACCATAACCAAACTCATTGCCCTTACTTTGGCTCTCCCTTTGCTGCTGGGTCTGGTCATCATCTGTGTCGTATGTATCATGCTCTGTAAACTCGTATTTTACTCTTGTTCTATAATCCTATCTTTCTCTCTTCAATAAACCTCATTTTCATGCTTGCCTTACTTTGGTGTGTGTGGTCATTCTTCAACCCTGAGCACACCACGATTGAGAACCAACATTTCAGACTAAAACCTGACAATACCATTGAGCACTGTCACCCAGCAGTGACCATGTACCAAGTTAACTAAAGAGTCCTTGCTTATTCACTAATCATGTAACTCGGGCAAAAATCCCCTATATTTGGCATTTCAACCTCATCTCTGGAACAGGGAAATAATCTTGTGCACCACTAGCAGTATATTGTTGTACTGAAGCAAAAACAAAACTAAAATATGTGAAATAACCTGAAAAATTATAAAACTGTATTATACGACCATAATACACTCTTCTTAGCCTCCCAAGTTCTTGCATACTAATTCTACATACTACATGTAGTATACTACATGCTGAATATGTACTAATTCTACACATCACAAAGCAGATATTAAGATTTGAGAACTGGTACCAGTAAGATCTAAACTGTATGTATCACCATACGGCAGCCATCACAAAGGCTTTTTGTGTTTTTGTGCATTTTGTTTTTACACAGAACTTTACCGGGGCACCCAAGTCTTTGATTTCCTAACTGTTGAGCAATGCACTTAAAGATTCTATTGTTGCCACTTCTACCATAACCTAGAAAAAGTCAACTTTAGATATGCCCATGCTCTCCTGTACCAGTCTTTCAAGGACAGGACCCGGAAACAACCACCACTTCTATCTTACCATACCGTTGAGACTCTAACTTCCTCAGGACTTCATTTCTCAGGGTAGAGAAAATTCAGCTCGTAAAGTCAGGTTTAGGAAAGTTAAACACAACCATTAAAAGATTTCCAAAAAACTACAGTAATCATCATCTAGGCATGGTGGCTCACACCAGTAATTCCAGCACTTTGGGAGGCCAAGGTGGGAGGATCACTTGAGGCCAGGAGTTCAAGACCAGCCTGAACAACAGAACCTGATCCCATCCTTACAAAAACTAAAATTAGCCAGGTGTAGTAGGGGCACCTTCCCTCCCAGCTACTTAGGAGGCTGAGGCAGGAGGATCGCTTGAGCCCAGGAATTAGAGGCTGCAGTGAGCTGTGATCACATCACCGTACTCCGGCCTAGGCAACAGAGCAAAACCCTGTCTCTTTAAAAAAAAAAAAAAAAATCCAGCACCCTGTTTCCAAAAAAAAAAAAAAAAATTGCAGAGTAAGCTCAAATAAGCCACTGAGAGCTACTTAATCTTTCTTCCAAGAGGCCTCTTACAATAGAGAATGGGAAGACTGGGGGCTAGGAAGGGCATATAGAGAAAGACAAAAGCTCAAATACAACCCAGAATTAGAGCTTCTAGATTTGCCTTCTTCAAACAGTAGTCACTAGCCAGTCGTGGTTACTGAACATTAGAAATGTGGTGAGTCTGAAACGAGACGTGCTGTACGTGTTAAACATGTGCTAGATTTCAAATACATAGAATATACCTCAATAGTTTACATGTTTCATACTGAAATATTATCTTAGATACATTAAATGAAATGCACTAAAAATAATTATTAAAATTAATTTTACTCATTTCTTTTTACCTTCAATGTTGTTTGTAGAAAAGTTTGTATTAAATACGGGCACCTATATTTTTCACTCTGTCCTATTAAAAACCACAGTGAGGCATCAGCATAAACTCGCATTAAAGCACTCTGCTTCAAGACCAACTGAAGAACCTAAACTAATCAATATGTTCTGGGATATTTACCACTGGCATACACCTAAAAAGCCATCATCTAATTTTAAGAATGGGAAAGTAGCTTCGTGAATAAGCTAACACTAGGAGAGTAATTTTACAGCAACGATTCCTCCGCCTTCTGTGCATCAGAATTCATCTGTGGAGTTTTTATATAAAAAAATATATATATATATATAGATGCTCATCCCTCCCAGTTCAGTAGGCTGGGGGCAGAGTCCCCACACCTGTATGTTTTAAAAGCTCCTCAGGTAAATCTAAGGACCAGCCAGGGCTGCGAAGCACCGTTTAGGTCGTATTTCTACATAGATACCATAGCCTAATGTTTCTGAAGCAGCAACTAAAATACCCACAGGCTTTGAAATGCAGCTGTGTCGCTGCTTCAGTGACATCAGTAGCTGACATTAAGGACCAACACTGATAAAACCGTGGCAGCATCAAGAAGCAGCTCCTGGAGTCAGGCTCTTAGCTAAACCCACTTCCAGTGTTCCTTCCAGGTAAGTTTCGCACGCGCACAACGGAGGTAACTCCTATTTCCCTGCTGCCTTCAGTTCTCTCCAAAAGCGCTTATGCCTAGGCAGGAAATGGAGCTTAGTGCTTACAGGTGGGCTCGGTAATCAGACTTCAGAGGTCTAACACCCAGCTCTCTAGTTATCTGTGGCAGAAACACAGGCAAAGCACTTGACATTCCTAAGCACCTGTTTCCTCCTCCCTGTAACAAAGGAAAATGTACCTACTCATTAAGTTAATAGGACCAATCCTGTAATGTATGGAAACTACTTCTTGGCATAGTATTCAGAAAAGTCCAGCTTTTTGTTGCAGTCAACTTCTTGCCTCCTCTAGTGACTTGGCTGTAGTTTTGGAATACCTGTAAGTAAACCTTTCTTTCATTACCTCGACAACATCAAAAATACCTGAATGTTAGCTTAAAAAAAATGTAGACCCTGTGATTCTCTATTCACACAGGCTTCCCAAATCAAGAAAAGGCATCCTAATCTCTCACCGGTCAGACTCTTCAATCCTTCTGTGAAAAGCGACTGGAATTCCGGGGACTGCAACTTCATTGTAAACAGGTATCGCTTCAGAAGGCTCAGCCTACTCCAACTGCAGCTCGGTACCGGCCTGGGCCAAGGATACAGGTGCCTCAGCATCTGGAGGGAAAGTCACCCACCACGCATCTGCAAGTCAAACACGCACACACACAATGAAATTTACAAGTGAAGGAAAGTAATGGGACACCTCACCAACTTTATTCATCAACTGAGAAAAGCTCATCTCTTGTTCAGATGAAAAAGGTGACAACTTGTGGGACAGTTCCTGAATCTACGCTTGTAGCCACCTGGTTTTGTACTCCGGAAGCACATACTGCCGAGCTCCCATACCGCCCTTCTGTCGTCGTTGTAACACTCCCCCAGGGGCCGGCTTCAGGTAAAGCATGATGTTCTGGAAACTGCATCTGGAAGACCTGCGGCCAGACCTGGCTCCCCCAGAACGCGTCGCGGTCACAGGTGGATGGGTTATCGGCCTACTTCCCCCCTGGTACCCCAAACTGACGACTCGGGGGCGTTTCCTAGGAATCGTAAAATACCTCTGCCCAGGACTTGGCCTCGCTGCCTGCAATTGCCTCATTCCTGCCTCGCCGTCCCCAGCGTGCTCGCCCCTGTCTCTCGCCCCACCGGGTGGGCAGCAGGGACCCCCACGGGTACCCCACCGGACGAGGCCCGCCCCGCCCCGGGGGAGCAGGTCTGAGGAGCGGCGCAGCCCCCCCGGCCGCGTGCGGAGGACAGAGGCGAGGCCGAGATCCACCTCAGCCCCACTCAGAAAAGCCCGCGGGGACCCGGCCCGGGCGCGGCGCGCCCCGGCCCGCGCCAGGTGGGGAAGGCCCCGGGGAGCCGGCAGCGGGGAAGCCCCGGCCGGCAGGGAAAAGGCGGACACGACCTCCACGTCGGCGCCCTCTTGCCCAGGACGCCTCCGGCCGCACCCCGCTCCCGCCTTCCTCCGGGACAGCGGCCGGCGAGCCCCCCAGCCCCTCGGCCGCCCTCCCCGTGGCCCGGGCCCGCTTACCGTCCCCGCCGTAGCCGCCGCACGCACTTCCGGGATGTGGGCGCGTTGACGTCACGGGCGCACGTGGGTCAGCGGCGAATGGGCAGTCGCGGCAGGACATGGGCGGGGCCTGGGTGGCTTCTCCCCGCCCCTTCCGCCTCCCCAGGGCACTAGGGCGCTGTGGGCTGGTGTCCGGGCCTCAGGCCTAGGCTGGGGAGGGTGGTCCCGGTCCCAGGCATGGGGGTGGGGAGCCATGGCCTATTCACTTGTTTCATTTACTGTGTTTCCCCGAAAATAAGACCTACCCACAAAATAAGCCCTAGCAAGATGTCTAAGCATGTGCGCTATAGAAGCCC
>VSMD01012558.1:0-24359 GCA_008750895.1 Mirza zaza
TGCTTCAGCTGTTTTCTCATAGTAATTGGGGCTTATTGCAGTTTTGTTTTTATTAGGCACTTATTATGATCATGATTATTCGCCAAAGAGGATAAAGATTTAAAATTTTTTTTCATATGTTTAGTCCTTCTGCATGACTGAAACTCCAATTGAAATGTCAAAATTCAAGGCCAATTTGCTGTCAATGGTAAGAATGATAAAAGCTCTAAAATTACAAGGGAATCTTTCATGCCAGAGGCTTACAAATGTGGTTTTACTCCTTACGACCACCACATCAAGTAGAAACAATTTCCATTTTACCTAGGAAAAACCAAGGCACATGGTACTATCGTGCAATGCAATTTATTCTAAACCTGTTTTATCGTATGTAGTTTCTCAAACTAAATATGAAACCAGGATTTTGTGTTTTCTCTTGCTTTTGAAGGGTATGAGTGATAGGCCACCTAAAGAATTTTCAATTACTGCAGGGAAAGGGGACTTGTGGGGGATAATTGCCATGTGAATATCTATTTATTGTTAATGCTTAGAAAATATTTGTGACTGGTTAAGAAATGGCCCAGGTTAGACAATAATACACACAATACCCTGTACACATTTAATGTCTGGAAACATATAGATATGTCTGGAAATATACATAGATACCAGGAAAGGTATCTATATAGACTACTCTGCCCTATAGAACAAAATTACCTATGTGGCATTTAGTAATTCATTTTGTTTATCATTTTATTGGCTATATTAATTTATCTTACTGTGTTGTGAATTTTTAAATAACAAATTCTGCTGTGTTATATAATCTGTACTGAGTGAGGAAAATAAATGCTTGCTTATGTAAAAATAATAGAATGTGAGGTCTTTTTTCAGGACATATAGCCAGTATTTGAATACTTTGTGTAGTACATTCTTTAGATAATACTTTTATATTTTATAAAAAATGAAATTTGAATTATTTAAATATGTAAATGTCTAAAGATTAATAGTATAACTATCCCTAGATATTTTTGACATGGGCCATTTATTCTGAAACTTCTAAAATGAAGGAAAAGGTGATTTTTCTTTTCAAACAGTAAACATCAAACTTCAAAAACAAATAATCTGTTTGATTCAGTGCAAATCTACTTATCTTTCTCTATATTTCTACTTTAAAAAATTTGCAGATATGAAGATGTTGTAATCCTTTCTCATTTGTTTGTATTCCTCCGCTGATTTCCATGAAGGTAAATACACACAATCTCTGACTTTATTTTCTGATATGACAGGATTGAGTATGGTTTGAGATGAGATATTGTTTCTTTTGAATGGCCACCTAGTGGATTCATTTTCAATAAGGTCTTTCCATCAAACCTAGTTGGACTTTTAAAAATAAATATATGAGTGTCTATTGAGTTTTGAATAATTTTGTTTTCTTGTCCTCACTTTAACCTCTTACTTGGTTTTAAAATAATTATGGTGGATATTATTCTTGAAAATGTCTGCCAAATAGTTTGTATAAACCATTATTAAAAATTGGTAGACCTAAGGAAATAAGATTAAATATAATTATGGAAAAGGAAGTCCTAATGTACTGGAGATGCAACTTTACTTTGAAAGACACAGAGCATGACTACACTCATACTCTTAGTTGCTTTCTTCATTGCACTTGCCATCCCCGACATACGTTCATTTGGTTATTAGCTGTATCATCCAACCTGTACCCTCTAGAATGTAAGGAAACAAAAACAGTATTTTTTTTTTATTTTTCTTTTTTTCTACTTTGTATCCAGTACCTCCAACAATTAGAACGCTGTAACTGCTCAATAAGTTGTTGAATAAAGACATCTGCCCTTGAATGTTTATAGTAGCACAGTTCACAATTGCAAAGTTGTGGAAACAACCCAGGTGCACATCAATACACGAGTGGAATAATAAAATGTGGTATATGTATACCATGGAGTACTACTCAACTTCAAGAAACAATGGTGATATAGCACCTCTTGTATTTTCCTGGATAGAGCTGGAACCCATTCTACTCAGTGAAGTATCACCAGAATGGAAAAACAACCACCACATGTACTCACCAGCAAATTGGTATTAACGGATCAACACCTAAGTAGACATATAGGAATAACATTTATCGGGTTTCAGGCGGGTGGGAAGGGGAAGTAGGGGATGGGTATATACAAACATATTGAGTGAGATGTGTGACGTTTGGGGGATGGTCACACTTGAAGCTCTGACTCGAGGGGGGAGGGGGTCATGGGCAATATATGTAACTTTAACATTTGTACCCCCATAATATGCTGTAAAAAATTTGTACCCCCATAATATGCTGTTGACCAAAGTTAGGGACCTTGTTTGTAAGATACCAAGAGTGAATAAACTGCATTAGGGATGTTGGTGCTAATTTTATTTCCAGATTAGGATTAATGCTACTTGAGCTCGGTACTCAAGTAGCTCATTTAACTCCTTTAACATTAATTGAGCTCAATTAACTCACTTAGCAGTTTTCCAAGTGGGAACTCAGTGCAGAAAAATGTCATGAGTGAAGGCATCACCCAGGTAACCCCAGCTCTCCAGAAAGCACCAACATTAACAGATCGAAACCATGGAAGAAATCGAGAAAAAGGAAGCAAAATTATCTTTGGTCATTATGTTCATCTAGAAAACAACAACTGCATTGTCTGTTGTGTTTGTTCTACTCAGTTGGATTTCCCAAATCTCCAAAAGCAGAAAATTCTTGGTTAAGAGAAGTGTTGAGGGTTTATTTGGACTACTTTCCCTGTTACTCCTTATAGGCAACAGTACTACAAAAATGTGTATGAATAAGCTGTAAAATTTTATTTGAGCATTACTTAAGATTATTACTTTGTAGAAATATCTTCTGGCCACAGGAGGCCACTGTGGCTGCAATTATAAATCCCTGATCCCAGCTTGCCCTGTGAAATAGTGCAGACTACCTTTTAATATTAACATACGGCCATATTGCCCCTCCTCTGGGCTCCTCAAGCACTTATTTATACCACTTGCATAACACTTCTCACACTAAGTTACAAAATACCTACCTGCAAATACATCACATCCCTTGTACTGTAAATCCGTTGGGCCTAACTTATTCCTGCATTCCCAGCAAAGACACACTTAACACTGTTCTGAGTCTACATTAACTGGAAAGAATGAATAAATGAAAGAATGAGCAAATATTTGGTAGATGGCAGATTTTAAAAATTAGCTTCAATTAGATTATAATTTTACAAAATATTAGGATCTTCTCTAATTTATCTATGTCCACTCTGTATCACATATATCACATAGAACCTTTCACTTAGTAGGTAAAAAAAAAAAATAAATTATATTTAACTGAATTAAGTTTTATTATTGACCATAATAGGAAGGTTAGCAAAACAGATAGAAAAATGAGAAACAGTAAATCCTCTCTGACATATTTGAGTAGATTGGCAGGGTCCTACTATAATTTTCTTCTATAAAATAACTGTTTACTGAACTTCTTAAAAACCTTTACATATTCTGGAATGATGAACATAAGGTATCCGCCAAATTGTTATCAGTTCTAAAATCACAAAAAGATACATTCTGTTTATATCTAAACTCTTTCCATGCACATAATATAAACAATTTCTTCTTTCAGCATTTTTCAAATTATTAAATTGTTGTTTAGTATTTTTAAAATAAATTTTAATTGTTTATTTCACAGTCCTTTAAAGAGGAATTTGTATTTCTTCTAAAAATAGGCTTTTATGAGTAATTTAGTTTGTTCCCAAAGTAATGACCCTTTAATATTTTTATTTGTATTTTTGGGAGACAGTTTAAATCTTTTATTTTAATTTAATCAATATTCACAAATAGAATTATTAGCTAGTTTAATAGCTTTTATAATGTTTATTAATATATCATTTTATGAGAAATAAATTTGGAGGTAAAGAAGAGTTCATGTGCATGTATATAAAATTTCAATTTGCAGTTTAAATTTCATTAAACATGTTTAACTACATAAGTTTAAATTGTTTAAAATTGTTCTATGAAAGCTGAATTAATAAAGCAGGATAAGGATCATTTAACATTTTTATCTTTACACAATAACTGTTCTGATTTTTTTCATTAGTTTATTATAACAGAAAATTTAGAAATCATTTCAATTGCGTATTCTTTCTACCCATGCATGTCTTTCTTTACCCTGTAAGATTTCCTGCTGCACTAGCCAGTAAAGATATCATATAATAGTAAACTGGTGATGGTTTAAACTAGCTAGGATCCTATTATTACTGTCTCTCTGTATTCAATTAACATAAAGTGTTTCCCATATATGTCAAATGTAGTTACGTGTTGGAAAAATGTTGAGTAACAGAGGTCTCTGGTCCTAAGAGTAGTTGTAGCACAATAGGGGGAAAATCATGTAAATACAGATGTACAAAAAAATGAGAGCAAAAGCACATTAGAGTTATGCTCAAATGTTTCAACAAGGCAGATGCTAAATGAACTATGGCTGATTCACAATATTTGAGCAAAACTTTGAAATGAATTGATTCTTCTCGATGGAGAGAAAAATTCTAAGGAGAGAAAAGGTGATATTGAAATATTTGTAAGAAAAGTTAACAATAGCTATTGATTTTTGAAGACCTCACATATGTGGAGCTTTGTACTGCTGTTTAAAATTGTGTGATACAATAATCAAAGCTACTTTTCTGTTTAACAAATGAGGAAATTGAGTTACAGGAACATTAAGTGAATTGTGTAGAATCACATTGTGTTGATTTGTTTGTTCATTTATCCATTAATTTATTAAAAATTTATGGCAAACACTGGACTAATTACCAGGGATGTGGTATTTGCTCTCAAGAAGCTTCCTGCCTTGTAACATCCAAAAAGCTCTTTGGGGGTTCTCTAGACACCTGTCTTTGTGCTCCTTGGTCTCGGCTAAACATTCTTATAGTGCAATGAATGTTTGAAGAACCCCATAGTTATCCAGTGTGACGGAACCTGAATGTAGGTCTATGAAGAATAGTGATTGGAGAGTCACACTTGAGAGCGACGTCTGAACTAAGTTTGTTTCTATCATGTTAAGGAGTTTGGATTTTACTTGGTAATCGGAAACCGTCAAAATATTAGAACAGGTGTGTGACATTATCCAATGGGTTCCTAAGATGACAGTTTGGCAACAGGGCCAAACACTGATCAGATGGAGGAAAGATCGGAGTTCAAAGTTCGAAGGCAGGAACTGAAAACTTAATCAGGGTAGGTCGACTTATTTATGAAACATATAAAATGCACCAGTCAGTGGAGTTAAAGATATTTAGCTTACTCTGTGTTTGGAATGAAAGCTTGCTTGATTTATTTTTGGATTTCAATTAAAATACAAACTTATAAATCAATGAATTTTTTCAAGGAGAATCTTATGTATTGAAAACTAACAAAGAAGACAAAGCATTTTCTCATGAAAAAACAAAGACCTTATTTAAAATCTCTAATCTGTCATCTATAATTTCTATGAATGACTTTGAATTAGTTATCTCTCAGAGCTTCACTGATTAAGTACAAGCACCTTACATATAAAATATTGGCAATGCTTCACAGAGCACTAAATTATGATAGTTTTCTCATCATTATTATCATTATCATTTTTCAATGGTGAACAAGACTAGTTATATAACTCTTGATAGTTTTCCCTTACTAATTTAAAAATAGTTTCTAAATTAGTAATGGACTGAAACAATAGGATGTTAGGGAAGAAGCAAATAGCCTAAACTGGAGATCCTTCTAATTTTAATTCAGAAAGGAGTATTTTGGTGCTGCCAAATCATCAATCAGATGATGATATTATTCCCATAAAGTACATATGTAAATATTTGTAAGCTACTCATTCAGACTGCATCCCTACTACATTGTGTAATGCCTAAATTTGTGCAAGTTGGAACTGTGTTTCCTGAATAAATTTCAGATGAGTATTTGCAGCTTTCCTGCTAGTTGATGTATTTTGAGGAAATTTGGCATAAGACAGGACTGTTGAGATTTATGAAGGTTGGATTTTGGCAGACGATGGTCCTGAGATTCTAATTCCTTGACTTTCATACCTAGACTGCCCATAAGCCGTTTGGGACAAGCCACCATCATTTTCCAATCCCTAATTCCTTTAATAATACTAATATGTAAGGGATAAAGAGTCCTCCCCTGTTTTCCAAGTACACAATTCCACAAAGTACTTTCTGGATTTGGAATAGATTTTTAATTAAATAGTTACATTAGTTCAGATTAAGAAAAATAGGAAAATATTTTAAATATATATATATACATATACATATACATATATATATATATATATATATATACTAGTCTTTCCTATTTAGTAACTATAGGACACCTACATAATCTAGTTTTAGCGTTGTAATTTGCAACCCCAAGAAAGTTAAACCGAGACCATATAATTTTAACCAACAGTAGGGATCAAAACAAAATTCCGTTTGTCTTTTTTCATTTTTTCCCCAAAGCTGCCATAAATAGCACCTGAGTTGAACTATATCCGTAAGAAGGCAGGTATAGATCACTTTAGAACTTATCGGTTGCTAGGAAACAAAAATTCCCATAAAAAACAACCAGCCTCTTCACCAAAGAAGTTTGCAAAGTATCTAATCTTCTCGTTAGTATGTTTGTGTCAGCGAGGCCCTCCACAGGAAAGCACATTCTACCGATTTCCTCAGAGAGAAGCAAGTATCCTGTTATTATATAGGTAACAATTTTTCTTAGTTACTATAAAGAGTTTTAAAGCAGAAATAGTTTAATAACTGCTCTTACACTCTTGTGCTTCAGAGCTCAATGAGAACTATTTTCACACAGCATGCATGCGTGGTTTGTATTAATTTCAGACTATGAATGGATCCATTATTATGTGTTTGAGTAAAGTAGAAGAAACAATTACAGTGCAAGGATGTTGCTGTCCTTCAGGTCCACAGAAAGGAAAACAACAAAGAATTCAACAGATATTAAAATGATTGCAGAGGAAAACAGAATTAGTACCTTTGAAAGAACATTGAACTACAAATCAAGGCTTTGTGTTTTAATCATATCTTTCAACAGGATAAATGTCTTTACATAAGTCCGTTAAATGTCCTGGTCTCAATTTTCTTATCTAAATTCTTAAAGAGAGAGAGATAGAGTGTGTGTGTGTATGTGTGTGTGTGTGTGTGTGTGTGTCTTTATGTTGGGGCGATAGGTACTCACAAATTCCATCCTCCCTTCTTTCCATAATCATTCACTCAGAGTTCATGTCAGCCAGCCCCAGTGATAGGGACACTGAGGTTAAAAAATTCCTAACTTCAGAAAATTTACAGAATAATTGAAGAGATAAACAATTAACATATTGCTTAACATATTCATATGTTAAACATTCATATGTTAAACATATTGTTTAACATATTCAATTAACATATTGAAAGACAATTGCAATGCTAGAAATAAGGACAGAAGTAATCACAACATTTTATTTGGTTCACAGTGCATGAATCTTCTCTGACCCACTGAAGTCCTCTCTAGTTTTTACTCACAGGGCCTCTCTATAGATTCCACAGATAATTCATTTTGTGATATAAAAAGTAATACTATGCTGGTCTATAGTTCTCCAGAGGATTGGCAATTTTATCAGGTATAAAATCTTAAAGTATGAATCCATGGTAATCAAATTCACACATTTTCTGCTTGTGGGATTAGTCAGACACTTCCAATATATTTAAAATTGTATCATGTAAGATTTTCTTTTCCCTTTTCAAGCAATAGCAATTTACCTGCTAATTTTACAACTTTTGGTCTGGTATATGTTGGTTAAGGGACAAGTAGGTTGTTTCACATGGATTCCCTGTATCTTTCGAATCCAATATCAAAATGTGTTGTATCAGAAATATCTGGAGGTCTTTGGAATTGTTTGTTCTCACTACTTAGGATAATAAAAGCATCTATGCAACATTTTTTTTTCACATCTTCTGTTCACTTCTTTAAATAAGGTTACTTAACCATCATTTATATAATCTTAAATAAAAAGGAGTGGAGTTACTGGAGAAATATTGGCACTTTCTGGGCTTTAAGAGAGTCTACACTCTGAATTTGTAAATGGTAAGATATTTCAAGTGGCCTTGGAATTCAAAGAATTAGAAGTAAACCAAGTTAATAGAAAGATAAATCCAAAATTTAAGTTAAATGCATTCTTCCTACCTCACCCACCATCTTTAAAATGCTTTTAGAATATAACCATAATCTGTCTTCTTTCTCTTTCTACCTAGAAATAACCAGGCCATTGATTCTTCTCCTTTATTTTCTTTTTTAATTTATGAAATGCCTTTTTCTCATCCCCTTTGCTTTCTTTACCCTAATTTCTTTATTCTTTCTTTACCCTAATAAAGGATCGCAGCAAGATTCTAATGCTGTGTCTAGTTTTTGTAGTTTTTTTTTCTAGTACACACTTTTAAATTTTTTATTGTGTTTGTGTGTTTGTTTAATGTTGCCTCCAAACCAAAGTGGAACAGTTATCTTACACTTCAAATTCTGCTACTTTTGTGTATTTAAAACACTTAAGCACTTATTGATCTTTTTTTTATTAATTGATAACAAGAAATTGATTTTTGCTATTCTAAAATATATAGCCAATAGATTGCTTTTAAAACTTGCTAGACTTTTTTGAGGTATACTGATGAAATTAGTAGATGGTTGGGTAGTCCTCACTTCTTTGTCTGCAACTGGAACAGCCTAGTGTAGTATGGCAAATGAGGCCAGTTTGTTTGATCTGCATAAAGGTCAAGGTTGGAGATTTAATTCCACTTCAATTAGCTTTGTCCCATTCCATTGCCATGGGCTGAATTTCTAAGTACAGCCATCCATCCGACAAATAAGTCCACTCACAGGCCAAAGGATAAATAATGAGAATATGCGGATTGAGCCCTAAAACCTTATCACAACTTAAGGAAGTAAAAACAGCATATAAGCCAGCAGCTAGGAAGTAGCTGAATAGTGACAAACTGGCTGATTGCTAGTGCCAAGAGGATATAGGAGGATGGTACACCAGTGTTCCAGAAAATCAAGGACTTGTTCACAGATGTAGAAGACTGTAGGGGATGAGGAGATGTGTGACCCAGGTCCCCCTTTCTCTGAAGGACTCTTTGCTCTAGATGCTACAAATGCAGTTGACACAAACCCTGCGGCTCTCAATGCTTTCAAGAACTGTCTCAACCTCAATGACCCCCTCACCCTCCCTGGGGCAGCCCAGATCCAATAACTGATTACTGGAGGGGAAGGAGACCCAAAGGACTGGTCTTCTTAGTCCAACTCTGGACAATTCAGAAGGGCTCTTCCAGCTCCTGAGCTCCCTATGGGGGTCAGCTGGGGCTGTGCGTGGCTCTGAATGACAGCTCAATTTCTCCCTCTGCCCGGTTTTGCTTCTTTCCCCTCCCTCCCACGGGAGTGGATCCCCAAGGGTCCTCCCTAATCAACACCCTACGTACGAAACTCCAGCACAGAGCCTTGCCTCTTGGGAACCCTGACTTCTGCAAACACTTTCAGTTTCTATTTGCTGTCAGGACTGGCTGCATCATTTGCAGGTTCCAGTGCAAAGTGAACATGCAGGGCACCTTCTTCAAAAATTATCAAGACTTTCGAGATGGTGACGCAGGGCATTGAGCCAAGTGTGGGGTCTTCTAAATGCAGACCTAGTCTGATGACACAGATTGCACACACACTGAGGCAGCCCTGTTCCAGTGGAAATCATCGTTGTCATCAGGAATTCGGAGATTATTAAGTCATATTTCTGATGATTTACCGGAAGAGATAATATGAAGATATAAGAAAGTACAAAGTGTGTGATAGATAGTTTTAGAGATATGCAGTTAGATTCCTGGTGAAAAAGATTTGACTATAGTCATTGTATTAAACACATTGAAAAGAAACATAATTTTGTAAATTACAAAATAGAACTGCAATAGCTAATGCTATAAGTATGTGGAATTGAACAACTTTTATTTTTAATTTTGAACTTTGAGTACTTGTTGCACAATAGAGTATTGATAAAATCTCTTAAAGTCTTAGAAAGTTTCTGATCTTATCTGAGGTTTCACCAGGTAGATATATTCTTGCTCAATCCATTCTCTTGTTATGAAAAAGTCCTCAGTCAAAGCATCCTCCCCTTAGCCTCAGAGCTGGACTGACTGTTATAGATATTTAATCATTCCTGAGCCTTGGTGCAGCACGACTGACTATCACAATCAAGATTCCCATGTCCAAGCTGAGCAGACAAAACTGGGAAGCACAGCTCTTCTTTTAGAACAATATTTGAGCAAGGCATAGTCCTGTCAGGACTTGCCAAGTGCAATCATAGCTCCCTGCAACCTTGAACTTCTGGGCCAACTGATCCTCCCACCCTAGTCTCCTGAGTAGCTGGGAATACAGGCATGCACCACCAGGCCTGGGTAATTTTCTATTTATTTTTATAGAGATGGAAGTCTTGCTATATTGTCCAGCCTAGTCTAGAACTCCTGGCCTCAAATGATCCCCCTACCTCAGCCTCCCAAAACACTGGGATTATCAGGTGTGAGCCACTGCTCTCAGCTGCAACACATTTACTTTTGAACAGAATCTCCTAGAATAGCATCCATTCTGTAGTTTGTGCTATACTACGTTTGCTTAAGAAAAAAATAAACAGTTGAAGTACTATCCAGAATATATTTATTTATCCATCCTGATATTGATTGGCATTTGGGGAGTTTTCAGTTTGTATCTATCAGTGCTGCAATGGATATTCCTTACCATAGGTCTTTTTATGATTATGTGTATACATTTTTGAATATTTCATATTTTTATACACAGAATGTTCAACAACAGTAAAAACAAATCAACTCCAACCGCATGCCATAATATGGATCTGTCTTACAAAAATAATGCTGAGTGGAAAAGCTAAACACAAATGGGCACACACTGCATGCGTCCATCTATATAACGTTCAAACCCGGACAAATGGACCTTGTGGTGCTAGAAGCCACAAAACTGAAGTGTGATGAAAACCCCTCAGGTTCAGAGGGAGCCACACCAGGACAAAGGCTGAGGACGAGGTGGAATGAAAGCTGCAATTCAGTCTCAGGACTTTCTGCCTGCACTCATGTTCATCAAGGTAGAGATTTCCCAGCTTGCTGGTTTGCTTTCCTTTTGGTTGCTTCTGGGTCATGAACTAGACTTTTTTTTTTTTTTCCAAATGCAATTTTATTTTATTTTTATTTCAGAATATTATGAGGGCACAAAATGTTTTGGTTACGTGGATTGCTCTTGTATTGCTTGAGTCAAGGTTATAAGTGTGCTCATCACCCAGATAGTATACATTGTACCCGTTAGATATTATTTCACCCATCCACTCCTCCCCCCCTCCTACTCGCCCACCTGCATGATTTCTGTTGAGTTTACTTCCATCTGTGCACATGAGTGTTAATCAGTTAGTTCCAATTTGACAGTGAGTTGATGCAGTATTTGTTTCTCCATTCTTTAGATACTTCACTTAGGAGAATGGTCTCCAGTTCCATCCAGATTGTTGCAAAAGAAGACTTTTTTTTTAATACATCAAGAATTGGTGACTATTTTTAGGCAAGTTTATGGCTAAGGAATACTTATTTGAGATCATCAAACTAAATTAAAACTAAGTCAACATATTTGAAATTCTATCATTATAGATATTATTTCTTTTTTGGTTTATGACATTGTCCCTTACTAGTAAAAAAAAAAAAAAAAAAAAAGAAACTCCCAAGAGAAGTAACATATTACAACTTCTCTGGAACAGAGATCATTTCTTATTCTTCCTTGTAAATCCAATGCCTTTTACTAGTTTTTGACCCTTGCAAAAAAAATTAAAAAAATAATTAGGACTTTGCTGAAAGTGAGAGAAAACTTCAGTCATTGCATGCTGAATGCCATTCTCCCCTCAGAGGCGTTTTCCACTGGAGAGACAGCAGACAGAGTTGCTCTCACTGCACCTGGAAGCTGGGAGGTGGTGGGTAGCTGGGAGCTGAGATACATGGCTGAAAATGGAAACTGAAGAAATAAATTATGCTTTCTACACATCTTTGTCTGGGAGTATCAGAAGAAAATGATGGTCCATGCACTTTTAGAACTTAAAATCTAGGGATAGAGACACAATTTTAAAAATTGCACAAATAAAGAAAGACTACAAGAGTGGCCAGTGCTAAGAAGAAGAAGGGAGTTATCTGAGAGTTAATTGAACAGAGATGTGGAACCCGGTGCTAAATGCACAAAGGAGGTACGGCTCGCCTGGGTGTTATTTTTCAGATTCTGGATCTGCTTATCATCCCCTCTGACATTCAGACTCCTGGCTGTTATTTCCCAGAAGATTTTGAAGTAATCTCTTTATATGAGCCAGAAAATATGCTTCCAAAATCATCACCATATCGACAACAAAGGGTGGTGAAAACCTGTCTCATAATCAATAAGGCTTTATGGAGAGAGAGAGTCACTAAACCACCTTCACTTTCTTGTCGTGATAATTCTAAAGCTAGAAAAGCAATTTTATTTTATTTTCTTAACTTTTCCTAAATGTTTTGTCTTTTTTTAAAGCTGCTTCCAACTACCATTTGCCAGATACACCAGCACAACAGGGTTTAATACCAACCTCTTTTGGTATTTGACAACTTTTTGTTAAAGTTTTTCTTCTCCATCTGTTTAAATAGTATGTAATATGAAAACAAATCATAATGCTGCAAGGTACATTCAGCATTAAGTGTCAGACCAAGTCACCAATACAGATACCTATAAAATTATGTAAGAAACCCAAGAGCTGTCTCAGCAAAATTAAGGATTTGTAATGCAAGTGTGGCATGTCAAAGAGAGTAATGCACAAGATAATTAAGAAGACAGTTTTAATTAGGGTATTACAGTAGTGAGTAGAACATCAAAGAAGAAGAAGAGTTTTACAAAGAAAGCAAGAGAGTTAAGAGGGAGAGTGGAGATGTGTTTTACTTCCGAATATGCAAGAGCAGGGTGGTCCTCTGTGGTTAGCCATTTTCCCAAGCAAAAAAAAAAAAATGAGGAGAAAGGGGGAGATTTCATAACAATGACTGCTTTCTGGGAGCACAGGACTTAGGTAAAGTTCAACACTGTCAGTTAAAGACGAGTGATGGTACGATGCAGAGCATGTCGTAGACTCCCGCGTGAGGTGAGGAGAGGTTAAGAAACAGACTCACTCGCAAGGGCTCCTGTTGGGGATGTTCCTACAAACCAGGTTCAACTGTGTTTCAGAAACACTGGATAAAGGTCCCATGTATTTTAGGGTCAAGTATTTATATAAAAGAGCAATTCTTAAAATGAAAAATATTAACAAAAGGGTTGAACCCTGAAAGTAATCAGTCCAGTGGGTTCCAAGAGGTTGGTGTAAGAAAATCCTTGGTTACGCAACACCACTCTTGGAGTTTCTTAACACTCTCAAGCTGGGAAGTCAATGCCCGGGGTGATGTTGTCCACAGGCTTAGTCACCTACCATATATGGGCATGCATGAACTGACATTTCACCAAACTACCGTGTTTCCCCCAAAATAAGACAGGGTCTTATATTTATTTTTCCTCAAGAAGACACCCTAGGGCTTATTTTCAGGGGATGTGTTGTTTTCCCCTCAAAGCCTCAGCTTACAGCATACACAGGATGGCCAGGACATGACAGGGGGAGCCGACCTTGTTGGTGGGGCTGTCCGGTCACCTCTAGGATAGTAGCAGTCACGATGGGACAGATGAGAAGGGCTGCTCATCTTTACCATCCTGCGACGAAATGCATGGGTTGTACAGATACACTGTGTAGCCACACCCATCATTAGGTCTTATTTTCAGGATAGGGCTTATATTAAGCACATGCTTAGAAATCCTAGTAGGGCTTATTTTATGGGTAGGTCTTATGTTTGGGGAAACACGGTACTTTAGGGGGCCAGGCAGTGGCTTGTCCTGGGCCAACCTAGGCCAGCAGTGGTCTGCAGCTGCTGTGTGGCCTGCCAGGTTTCTACAGCCACTGGGCTCCAGCTTTCAGGGCTTCCTCAGCTCCAACGCCAGCTTCTAGACAACCAAGAGACCCAGCAGGGACCTGGAAAGTCAGGTTTTAGTCCTCAGTGACTTCAAATCAAGTGAAAGTGAGAAAAACTTAAAAAGGTAGTTTGGAGGATAGTAACCAGATATTGAAGAAAATGGGAGTGGGGGGAAGAAAAATTTGATAAGTGTTGTCAATTTGAGCAAGGTAATAGGATCCAGCCCAATTTGCAATTAAGCACTGAAACTGTTTTTCTGTAGTGAGGGCAGAAGTCAATGAAATGTTTACCAGACGAGACAGAGTCTGCATATCCATAAGTTGCCCTTAATTTACAAAGATGTACAAAATAGCTAAAGGACTTTGAACAGGACTGGAATCTGATAACCCAGAAGACTGTGCTACCGATGATGCAGTTTTCCATTGAGATACATCGTTGTTGTTGTTTTTTTTTCTCTACAGTATTTTGAGCAAAAGTTTTCTCATTGAAAGATCATTTTTTAATCACAAAATAAGGCTGGTCTCCTTAGATTTGGCCTGATTATTTTCACAGGTGCAGCAAGAGTGATAATTTACCTAATAGATCGTCTTATGTTTTCTTTGCTGGAAGTATTTATAAGGAAGCTCAGATTGAACATTTAAAAATGCCTTAGGATGTCCAGGAATTCAAAGCAAGAATTCAGCATGAGAAACACAAGTGATCATTATTCTCTTACTGAGTTTCTAAAATATCCTAAGACTCCTGGACCTGCCAGAAAGTCACTGTACTTGCTCACCTATAAGACTGAAAATGTTGTTATCCAGGTACTAGGCCAGTTTTCTAAGATGGCTGTAAGCATTGGCTTTATAAAGTCAACTTTAGTTTTGTTTTTTTTTAAACTGTCTGGTTGCATCTGATTAAATAAGCATTATTCTCAAATATGACATCCCAAGAAAGATCTTGGTTGCATAATAAATGTTTCCAATTACGTTTCTTTGACAACATGCAAATAACCACACTGTATAATGTGAATGTGTGCATATAACTATGTTGCTATGAAAATAAGAACACTCAAAAGTTTCAGAATTCTGAGAGTCAGGCAGGGAGAAAAGTATTTCATTTTAAAATGTTTTATTTTAATTTATGATAGCAAAGTCTACTAAATTTGCTTGAGTTATAGGTAACTTAAGAAGACAGGGATTTCTTATATATTCATAAAAATAGAAAACCAAACCATCAATAATACTACACCTTAGAATCTTTCAATTTTATAAGGCTTCTGATACACTAATCAATAGTAAGATATTAAATAAACTTAATTATTTCCAGCACTTTTCTTTTACAAGGTTAAATAAAAAACCCTTTACGTTTTCCAGAGGCTATCTGGGAAATCTAAAAGACAGTTTTGATGGGAAAGAAAGAAACAGTTTGGGGAGGACAAAATATCAAAAGTCATTCGAAAGTTTGAACGATTGAAAAAGAAAGGATCATGTGTTACTGAGAAACAATAACTGGCTATCTATTTAACCAGAGTGACTACAAAATATTTTATAAGTAAAAATAAGTTAAGATGATTATAAAGACCCATAGCCTTTTTATAAGTGAATAATGTTTTTTTTCATATATCATCAAGGGCGTAAACAGTCATTATAAACCATAGAAAGTTATTTTGCTAAGATAGAATCTTTATTATCCAGGAAGACTACACAGAAGATAAAGAATAATTTTTATAGCCTCTTTTAAAGGATCAATTATATAATAAAATTTCAGTAAGACAGAAAAACAAATTCTAATTTTGCATCAGTATAATACTTGATATTCAAGCTCTTCTTGAAAATCTTATAAATAAATCTGTCAAACCTTAGCCAGTTTGACCATGACAGCCAAAAATTCTCTCTCTAATAACTTTCTATCACTTTTTATATCCATTAAGATATTTTCCTACACTTTTATTTTTCTCATTCTAGAATAACCAGTTATTTTATTTTACAGCAAAATCACTTTCTTTTTTCTTAACAAAAATTCATCTGGCATATGTTATATACAATGTTGTACCTCTCTGCCACTACTGCAACTAACTGAGTCTTTTTTTTTTTTTTTTTTTGAGACAGAGTCTCACTTTATTGCCCAGGCTAGAGTGAGTGCCGTGGCGTCAGCCTAGCTCACAGCAACCTCAAACTCCTGGGCTCAAGCAATCCTGCTGCCTCAGCCTCCCAAGTAGCTGGGACTACAGGCATGTGCCACCATGCCCGGCTCATTTTTTCTATATATATTAGTTGGCCAATTAATTTCTTTCTATTTATAGTAGAGATGGGGTCTCGCTCTTGCTCAGGCTGGTCTGGAACCCCTGAGCTCAAATGATCCGCCCACCTCGGCCTCCCAGAGAGCTAGGATTACAGGCGTGAGCCACCGCGCCCGGCCACTAACTGAGTCTTATTCTCGAATATTAATTAAAAGTTTGAAGGACGGGAACTTCTATTTCACAGAGAAAACTAGGAGGTGAACCACTATGAACTGTCATTCACACCAGCATTTTGCAGTAGGCTAGCAGATTTTATGACTACATATCTTACAACTTTTTATAGCCATACACATCCTTTATTGT
This sequence comes from Mirza zaza, assembly GCA_008750895.1. Lineage (NCBI taxonomy): Eukaryota > Metazoa > Chordata > Mammalia > Primates > Cheirogaleidae > Mirza > Mirza zaza. The sequence continues at coordinate 16,618 of VSMD01012558.1, forward strand.
ACAACTCTTCAAAGTGGCAAAACTGAACAGGTTCATGAGCAAATGCAAATATAGCTCATAATAAATGAGAAGCAAAATGTGTACATAAAATTATGCTTAGTAATTAATGATTTAATATTTTATCTTTCTTAGAATGACCCAGGTATCTAATAAATGTCAATTAATTAACTCAATTTAGTACCATTCTAAGGTTTTAAGGAATCTGAAGATCTTAGAAATTATTTTTAAGCTGACATTATACTTAGGAGAACTACTCTTATAATGCATAGCTATGTTAATGTGAATGAAGCCACTATTACTGAGTTCTTTAAAACCCAAAGTAGATATATTTTTTCTGAAGCAACTTATGTTACTTTGGTGAATGTATATTTTAGCTATCAAGAAAAATTACCCAACTCTACAAAAAAAAGAATGAATTTAATAATATACACTTAACTATATAGTAATTTGTCAAAATCTAAAATCACTTTACATTCAATATCATGTTAAATCAGTGATTTGTTTTTACAGTTGACAGCCTAGAATTTTACACAGGCTACATTGTAATGTCAACAGTTAGATTAATGTGGATATGGCATATAAATAATGTACTTTTAAGAATAAATCTTTGGCGCTTTCAAATCACACATGCAATTCTCAAACCACCAAACCCAATGGAATAAGTCTTTCCACTTTCCATGTAATTTGTTTTGTAATGAAGTCCTAATGTACATCAAAAAATGTAAGGGTTATTTTGAAATCTTATTGCATTAGATGAAAGAATAAATCATATCTCAGGATTAATAATAACACCACCTGATGAACACTTAAGAATCCATCCTCACACTTAGATAGATTAAATTAATTGTTTAATAATATATATAAATAGAGACTAAAACTTGCTTAAATGTTTCACTTATTTTTGTTTTGAGATTTAGTTATTTTATTTAAATCAATTTGTTTTTAGAGTAAAATATATAGCTTTTAAGCTAAATGCATATTTTCATTTGTTTACAAAGTTGTTGTTTCTGTCTTAAAAATAATGGTATTACTTTGCTTGTAAATTCCATTCACAGTGGACTCAGGTAAATGTTCCTTAGAGGCAGCCAGTTAGGTGGCAAACCGAGAGTTGTAACCAGGGATAATAAAAAGTTATATAATAGGGAAAACATAATCTTGGAGGACATGTGGACATCTCTTTCACAGGGAGTAACAGAAGAAATACTCTTTTACAAAGGAATTTCAAAGAGCATTGCTGGGCTGGAGGGATATATCGTCTTAGAAGACATTTTGAATATGAATTGCATATACCACAAGACACTGAAAAGAAAGTCAATAATATGAATTTGAAAGGCAAGAGCGTATAAAAATAAATCTGACACTTCGCCTCTCGAGTCAACAAGCTTGGGATCTATGAGGTTTTCAAAGAAATGGATGAGCAGTAGCTTGAGGAAAGCATGCAAATAAGTGTGTCCCCAGGGCCCTGTGTAGTGACACTGTTCAAATAGGTGATTTTCTGCCTTCTGAACACACTGAAGACCTGTCAGGAACCCTATTCGTCCTCTCTGCCATTTCCCCTTCTTCTGTACCTGCCCCCACTCTCTGCCACCTTCCTCTGATCCCGGTGCTGTTCAGTACTGGGTTGTTGGAAACAGCACAGCTTACATGGAAGCTCACACCACTAGGGCTTGCCACATTAAGGGGAAAATGGAATTGTAGGACAATCTTTCAACTACAATACGTAAGAAAAAAAATTCCTATGGCTAATAATAAACATGCAGTGTAACACTAGCTACGTGCCAGATATTGGGAAAGACACTTGTGGTACAAGGGAAGTGACATACTTCAAGAAAATATTTGCGAAGTCACTGCAATAACATGAAAACCACTGGGCTGGGTGCTACAGACCTTCATAAAGAGAAAAGGACACCTTTTTAAAGGAGCTTATTATGAAGTGAATTGTGCTGTGGGTTGAATTCTGCTCCCTCCACCGCCAAACTCATGTGTCGAAGTCCTAACCTTGTATATGATTAATATATGAATGTGATCATATTTGGAAACAGGTGGCTGCATGTGTAGTTAGTTAAGATGGGCTCATACTTGAGTAGGGTGGGCCTTAGTTCAATACGACCGATGTCCCCATCAAAAAGGGCAATTTGGACACAGACATGCACACAGGGAGAATGCCATGAGAAGGTGGAGGCAGAGATCTGGGCTGTGCTTCTGTAAGACAAGGAGTGCCAAAGATTGCCACAAAACCGCCAGAGCTGGGAGAGAGGCATGGAAAGAGCCTTCTTCTCACCCTTAGAAGGAACCAGTCCTGCCAAGCCTTGACCTTGGATTTCTGGCCTGCAGGACTGTGAGGCAATGAACTTCTGCTGGGTAGGCCACAAGTCTTGGAGAGCAGCCTAGAAAACTCATACAGAGCTTGATGTTCGTTCTGGGAGAAATGAAACACAAGCACACATCCATGAAATATAAAACAAGAATACCAGTTACAAGAGAAGAACAAAGGAAATCATACAGGGTTTTAAACTTCTGCATGAGGGTAGGTAGCTGTTGCAGATCAGAAAAATCTCCACGGAGTAGACATTTAAGCTAAACCTTAAAGCAATTGACAGAACTGGAGCAGACGAGGTAAGAAGGCATGTATTGTGCAGAGGAGATTTTTGATTACAGGAAGACATTGAGTACAGAAAAATATGGAAAATATGCATTCCCACAGAGTGAGATAAGGCCCCAAAGAAAAATTGGGGCTATTCCACAAAGGCCTTTGAATATCAGAATGAAGAGTTTCCACTTAATTTGGAAGCAGTGGACCTTTCAGTTCCTTAGAATACACACGGCAGGCACATGTACACACAAATGTGTGCAAGCCCATGCACACGAACACAGGTACATATACGCATATAAATGAGCACTTTGATAGTTTAAACCAGATTTACTGATACTGAGTGTATTTCTTGGAATTATCTGGAACTGCTATATACAAGAGATGCTCACTATTAATTTCTTTTATTATTATTATTTTTAGGAATTGGGGTCTTGCTATGTTGCCCACGGTGCCTTTAAACTCCTGGGCTCATGGGCTCTTCCCACCTCAAACTCCTGAGTAGCCGGGATCATAGGTGTGTGCCACTGCACCTGCTCCTGTTGGTGTCTGTGTTTCTCCAGGTGCCTGATCTTCTGAAGCATTTATGTGTCAAATATTATTCCAGGTGCTGGGGGTTCAGCACTGGGCAAGACAAACAGAGTCTCTTCCCTCAGGGAGTTTACATTCTAACGGAGGCTAATACATACATGGATATTTGATATAACTTCAGTGGTGATAAATGCTATTCTATGAAAATAATCTAGGTGGAGGAAACAAAATGCCGGCAGTGTGCTTTATGATAAGGCGATCAGGAAAGTCTCTAAGGGAGGAAGGTATTTTGAGCAGCGACCTGCAGAAGGGAAGGGAGAGAGCCCCTGGCCTGTCTTCCCAGGGATGGGTGTCTGGGAGCAGCACTTACTTACTCCGAGCCTGGGAAGCAGGTGTGCTTGGTGTTAAAGGGACAGTGGGGGCCAGTCTGAGAGAGAGATGGGGGAGGGAAAGTTGCTAAGGCAGAGAGTTCATTAAAAAAAAAAAGTCTCATCTCAGAAAAGCCATAGGTAGATAGATAGTGTTCATACCATTTACTGTAAAAAGGAAAAAAGACTAGCATGATACTGGAAAGGGGGTTGTGGAGGGGAGAGCTAAGTGTCCCCATGTCAACCTGCTAAGGTGTGCGTGGTCCTTGGCAGAAACTCGGCTAAGGGAGGCTATCGCGTATCTGATAACTTTAATGTGCCTGAATGTCCCTTGGGAATCGCAGCAAGAGTGTCAGCGGGACAGGAATGGGTGGCAGTCCAGCACAGGGGACGCTGTCCCCAGATGACAGCTGTGAGCGAGGCTAACCCCTTCAAAGGCCTCAGCGCATGGAGTTGGGGTCGCAGTTTCCCACTCCAGTGACAGTGATTTCCAGCAACGGGAGGACAGTCCAGGAGTCAGCGCCCCCGCAGTTTGCACCTAAAAGGGGTGGAGTAGATGCTCCCTCGTCCCATCTGCCTCGCAGGGAGTGATCAGGCCCGGCGGGGCTTGCACCTGGGGACGGCACATCGAAACCTCCTGTAGGAAACTGACGTGGGGCATGCTGAAGGAAAACTGCTGTTTTACAGCTTCTTGCAGCTGTGGGTAGAAGATGAGGCAGGGTGGCTTTCTGCACCCGTGTGCTACGGCTGCCGTGACCAAGTACCACCGACGGGGGCGCAAACGCTTTCATCACAGTCCTGGGGACTAGAAGCCTGAGGACAAGGTAGCAGCAGGGATGGTTTCCGCTGAGTCCTCTGTCTTTGGCTGGTAGACTGGTGACTCTTCTCCCTGGATCCTCCACGTGTGTCTGTATCCCAACATCCTCTTCCTGTAAAGCCACTGGTCATATGGCAATAGGGACCTCCCATACGACCTCATTTTATCATGACTTCATCTTTAAAGACCCTATTTATAACTATAGTCATATATGAAGTACTGAGTGTTCAGACATCAACATATTAATTTGGGGCGGGGGACACCCTTCAGTCGATTCAGCCCATGACACTTTCTATTTACGAAGATGCATCAATAGTTACGAAATAGTGGGTCAAGCTTACCTCATGGGCCTGTGCTCAGGTGCAGACACCTTCTCTCCATCCTTTCTGTTGCTACCCTGCAGCCCTGGCCCCCGTGCCCCTCGGCACTTGTGAAAAAAACTCTCTCCCTCGTCACTTCCCGTGGTGTGAATGGCTCCTCACACGTGAACATGGCAGATGAGGATCATGCCATTTCATCGCCGAGGTGCAGCTTGTCTGACTCATTTCCATGCTCGACTGGCTGCTCGCTAATAAAACATTAGTCAAGGACTTGGAGAAATGTGGGATCCACAAGATCAGGACATGCGAGAGTGGATTCATGCAAGTTTAAGTGCAGCTGGGTGCCTGGTGAGTGTCAACACCCAGAGTGAAAGAGGAAGCTGGCAGGTGAGGGCTTCAGAAGTAGCCTGCAGACAGGAGGCACAGCTGCATGGGAGCCCCAAAGCAGGAGCAGCAGAAGAAGGGAAACATGAAAGGACAGGAACTGCCCACCCTTTAATTCTCCCTGCATTCAACTCCCCGGGAGAAAAGAAATTGGAGGTTAAAATGGAAATTTAGACCTTATTTCAAAAGCTAGGAAGGAAAAGAAAGGACTCTTATGAAGGATTTTTTTCTTTCCTGGATTTGTTTATAAGGAATAAAGCATTTGCCAGATGAAAAGTACTGTGGGAGCTGTTATTATAAATTCATCAAGAATAATTCTAAGATATTTTTGCAGTCCTAGAAGCCTCAGAGAGAGAAAAAAATATACAGCTATACGGATGGCTCGTTTTGGCAAAAATAGTCAGATAGGAGGTGGCAAGCCTGTTGAAAGAATTCAGGGAATATGACTTTAAATATGCCTGTGCTAGATACAATTCTCTTTGGAAATAAAACATCTGCCAGAAAGGTATTGATTAGACTAGTACATGATGTGGCTGAGGGGGGAAAAAAAGCTTGTAATATGTTTAATGCTCCCAATAAATGCAAAGTGTGATGAGGGGAATGGAGAGCTAATTAGGGAGTTGACGAAAAAGATTTAATTCAAAAACTGAACTGAAAAGGAGAGAAAGGATTCAGTCCCCTACTCATTCTTTCAAATTTAGAATCAAAAAAAGAGAGAGAGAGAGAGAGATCTACATAGCTCCTATAAATGTTGTTTTGGCTAACACTTCATTTTGGTGACACACTTAAGTGAAATGTTATAGGATAAAGTGTAATTAGTATAACATGTCAGAAAGGGAGCTATGAAATCTGTTTGGTGGGGGGTCCAGAAGCACCCAGGAAGAGAGCTTTCAGACACTTGGAGGTTTTTTTTAACAGCTTGAATAGAAAGGAAGTAGCCACAACTGATCCTACAGGAGAAAGGAAACATTTGCTATCCTTTCTCCTTAGACAAGATGCTCATTATGTCCTGGGTGAGAAACGAGTACAGTGCATGTCCAAGTGAGTGTGCCCCCAAGGCTGCTGACCCAGGGGATCCCCGAGAGAGTTGTACTCGTGTGTTGGGGCTGGCGTAGCCAGGTACCACACACTGGGTGGCTTAGACAAAAGGAATTTGTCTCGTGGTTCTGAAGGCTGTACTTTCAAAATGAAAGCATGGGAAATGTTGGTTCCCTCTGAGGGCTGTGGGGGACAATCCTTCCATGTCCACATGGTGTTCTTTTGCATGCAAAAGACCTGTGTCCAAGCTTCCTCTGATTAAGATCACCAATCATCCTGGACGGATTAGGACCCACCCAAATGGGCTCATTGGAACCCATCGACCTCCATAGAGACTATTTCCAAATAAGGTCACCTTCTGAGGCACTGAGGGTTAGGACTTCAACAGATGAATTTGGAGAGGCACAATTCAACCCATAACAGAGAGACACACTGTGTGCATTAAAGAACACAATCCATCTCCTCGTCTGTGGGATCTGCCAATTTCTTCCTCACCACTTTCGATTCCCTGTGGGGTGCTTTTTGCCGAATATTAACCAGCCCGACCCTGTGGGGGTAGCAGCTGCCTGTCCCATCCTCAGGGAAGCATTGGACAGAGCTTCCCACACATCTGCCTGAGCTGCCACTTTCTCCAGAGCAGACGTGGTCTCCTCTGTCCAGTTTCTTAAGCAGCTAAGTCTCTCTCCTCTGTGCTTAAGTAGTAAGTCACCAGTGCCCACTAAAAAAGAGGCTAAAAGCAATGCTGCCCTTTGATTCCAGTATCCCTGAGACATTTTAGATTTTAAGCTAAAAGGACCTGAGCTAAGGAAACACCTCATCGTGTTACCTCAGAATCGTCACTTTCGAAACACTCCACAGATGCCCCAGCTGTGCCCAAATGTGTCTAGATCTCAGAGCATACGTAGGCGTGTTGACAGATTTTTAATTTATAGAAAAATTAGATCTTACTATTAGTTAATATTGTGTCTATATATAATTAACTTGTTCTACATTGATGGGTAAGAAAATGTATAGCACTAATTAACAGTGGTTTTGGAGAGCTATTGTTTTGAAATGGTAAAATAATTATGAAAACAGCAGCCAAATAAAAGTATTATGATTGTACTGGATTGGGGGCCTGAAAAAATACAAGAGAGAAAAGTAGGGGAAAAATATGAATTCTGTGTGAAGCTACACTGAAGAATATGAAAAGCTTTTCCCTTTGAGAGGAATCACAAGGACACCACGGCAGGAAACGTGACAGGCAGCCTCACCCCAGAAGGGACTGGCTAAGTCCAAGCGAATGCCTTAATACTTGATCGAACCAGAACGAGACCCCGTATTTTTCAAATATATGCAGACTATAGTCACACACTATGTGCGCCATTGTAGTGTTCAGTTGTACAACAAATTATTCTGTGTGTGCACTGATGTGTAGACACAGTGGAAATAAGAATAACACCTAAAATCAGAGTAAGAAGGAAGCCTGAGACTTCGAGGGGGGTCTTTTGTTTTGTTTTGAGACGAGGTCTTACTCTGTCTCCCAGGCTCAAACCCCTGGGCTTGAGTGATCCTCCTGCTCCAGCCTCCTGAGTAGCTGGGACTATAGGCACACGCCACTATGCTCAGCTAATTTTTCTATTTTTTATAGAGATGGGGTCTGGTTCTGGGTCAGCTGGTCTCGAACTCCTGGCTTCAAGCTATCCTCCTGCCTC
>VSMD01012561.1:0-20559 GCA_008750895.1 Mirza zaza
CTGCAGTTCAAGAAGCAGCAGAGAAGAGGATAGAGCTGGTGGTCATGTGACAATACCCGCCACATACGTATAAGGAAGCAACTTTATTCCTCAAATCTCAAAAATGGCTGTGTTACTGAGAAAATGACTTTGAAAAGCAGCCGACAAAAGGTGGTTAATTTTATGCATGAAGAATTAGCAATGAAGAAAATATCCAGGAAGTTTTATAAAATAACTCTGCTGTGTCAGAAATCAAGAATATAACTTTCAGGAATTGAATATATACAACCATGGAAAATATTTTGGGATATAATACATTTCTGTGGATATTCTCATGTGTACATCTCAGAAGAGAATACAAGAATCTATAAATTTAATGGCAAGGATAATTCCATCAAATCTAGAAGAAATGAAAATATTGTAAATTCAGTTGATACTTTTTGAAATTTACATTCTTTAGCTTAAATCATCTTGCCTAAAATGTTGATGTACCATTACAATAAAGAATATTAAGTATAAGAAGGAATATTCTTCATCTTTAAAAGATGGACTATAATCTTGGTCTTATAGGAGCAAACTGATTTGAATTAAGATTTTGGTATTTTCCCTCTAATATTTTTCAGTATAAAAATGCAATAAGATAAAAAGGGCTCATCACTATTCTCATTCCAGAGAGCATTACTATTTTCATTAACAATTTATCCTTTTAGTTTTCTATGTGTGCGTGGACATATGTGGCATTATACAAGGCTTACTCTTTTTTCCTGGATATTTTTCACTTAAGTTTACAACTTTCACTTTGATTAATATTAGTTAATTGTCTTTTTATTCTTTTATAAGTAATACTGAATACACACAGAAGCACACACATCTCTTTAAACTACATAGGTAGAAGAGAAATACTGGTAAAATGGTACATACATACAATTGAATTTTTCATCATTCCATCAAATAGTACTTAAAACTATTCATTAATATTGAAAAGAAAGAGAATAAGATACTTTATTCTCTATATAATGGTAATACTAATTAATACTAATACTATATAGTGCTAATACTAAATTACTGAATTTCCCAAACTTTGCCAATCGTATAAAAAACAAACTTATTATTATTGAGGTTTTAATTTGCCATGAGGCTGAGTATCTTTTCATATTTTTATCACTCTTTTTGTCTTTTGTTTCTGAAATTGCCTGTTTATTACAGTTTACCATTGGATTTTTGGATTTTAAATTCTTATCAATTTCTTAGAACTATTAATAGGGATGTATGTATATATATATGTGTGTGTATGTATATACATGTACATGTATAAATATGTGTGTGTATATATATATATATACACAGAGAGAGAGAGAGAGAGAAAGAGAGAGAGAGACCTCTGTGTGTATATTGTGGTCCTAAATATATAAAGCAAGTTTCTCGTCACATTTTCCTTTGTTTGTTTGCTTTGAAGATATTTAAATATTTCTGTGCTCAAATGTTTCAAATATATTAATCTTTTCCTTTATGATTATTACATTATGCTTAAAATACACTGTGTTCGCACTGCAATTACATTAATAGGTAACTCTTTTTTAATTCAAGTATTTGAGTGATATATATTTTTTAATCAACTCTTTTCAAGTATAATTTACATACAAGAAAATTTACATTTCATATATATAGTTTAATGAATTTTGACACACATGTATGGCTATTTAACCAGCTTCCTAATCAAGATAGAGACTATTTCCATCATTGCAGCTGCTCTCAGCATTTGATAGATAGCAAGTCAATCTATTCCCTGCCCCAGGCAACCACTGAATACATTTCTGTAAAGAAAGATTAGTTTTACCTATTCTAGAATTTTATATAGATGGAAGCGAGCAGTATGTATTATCTTATGTCTAACTTCTTTCCCTTAGCATATGGATTTTTAGATATATCCACCCATGCTAGTGCATATATCAATAGTTTTTTAAAAAATTTTCTAAGTATTGTTTCATTGCATGAATTTGGTAGTTTGATTATATACTCACTTGTTCCTGGACATTCAAGTCATTCCCAGTGTTTCACTATTATAAGTAAAGCTTCTATGAATATTTATGTGCAAATATTTCTGTGACAAGTTTCTCTTTCTGTTGGGTAAAGACCTAGAAGTGGGATTGCTGAAGTGTATGGTAAGTAGATGTTCAATTTTATAAGAAATTAACAAACTTTTTCACAGTAGTTGTATATTATTTTACACTGCCGTCAGAAATAAAATGGGTTCTAGTGGCTTCAAATTCTTGTCATCACTTGATATTGTCCTGTTTTGGGTTTTTCTTTTGTCATTTTAATAGGTGTGAAATGGTTCTAATTTGCACATCCTTGATGATTAATAGAATTGAGCAGCTTTCTATGTGCTAATTGGCAATTCATACATCATCTCTGATGTAGTGTCTGTTCAGTTCTGTCTTTCTTTATTTTTGTTATTATTTTTAAGAGTTCATCCTATATTCTGAATATAAATCCTTTGTTGGATTGCACGTATATTTTCTCCCAGTCTGTGCTTATCTTCACGTGTATATATATTTTAACCATGTCTTTTACCTTTTTTTATTGTGGTAAGTTATATATAATTTAAAGTTTGCCATTTTAAATGTGACATTAATTAATGACCAATTCATTAATGAATTGATTAATAATTCAGTGGCATTGATTATATTCACAATGTTGGGCAATCATCAGCTCTGTTTATTCCCCAAACTTTTTCATCTCCCTAACCAGAACTTTTATGACCATTGAGCAATAGCTCCACATTTTCTACTCCCCTCAATCCCTGGTACACTTTAATCTACTTTCTGTCTCTATGAATTTGTCTATTCTGGATATTTCATGTAAGTAGAATCTAATGATATTTGTGCTTTTGTCTGTCTTCTTTCTCTTGGCATCATGTTTTCAAAGTTTACTCATGTTGTAGCATGCATCAGAACTGCTTTCCTTTTTATGGTTGAATAATATCCTGTTATATGTATATAACACATTTTGTTTATCCATTTATCATTGATAGACATGGGTTATTTCTATCTTTTGGCTACTGTAACTAATGCTGCAATGAACGCTGGCATTCAAATACTAAATCTGACTGAGCTCCTCTTTTTAGTTCTTTAGGATACATACCTAAGAGTGGAATTCTTAAGTCATACGGTAATTTCATGTTTAGCTTTTTGAGGAACCACCACACTGTTTTCCACAGTTGTTGCTTCATTTCACATCCCCATCTACAATGTATGTGGATGCTAATTTCTTTACTTCCTCAACAACACTTATTTTACTTTTTTTTTTTTTTTCTTTTTTGCAACAGGGTCTCACTCTGTCACACAAACTGGAATATAGTGGCATGATCATAGCTCACTGCAGCCTTCAACTCCTAGGCTCAAGCAATTCTTCTGCCTCAGCCTCCCCAGTTGCTGGGACTACAGGCTGGTCTTGAATTCCTGGACTCAAGCAATCCTCCCACCCTGGCTTTCTGAGTAGCTGGGATTATAGGCACAAACCACTGTGCCCAGCGATAGAAAATTTTAAACTACACATGCAGCTTATAGTGTATATCCATTGTACAGCACTATTGTAGGCTTTATGTGTTAGCCTTTGCTATTACATTGTTGTTTAAAATTTTTTAAATTTATTATCTTATTATTTATTTAATATTTTAGAGAATGGGGTCTTGCTATGTTGCCCAGGCTGGCCTCAAACTCCTGGCTTCAAGCAGTCCTCCTGCCTCAACCTCCTAAACTGTTGGGATTATAAGCATGAGCCACCATGCCTGGATCCTTTTTTTATTTTTTGATAGTAGCCATCTAGTGAGTGTGAAGTGGTATCTCATTGTAGTTTTGATTTGCATTTTACTAAAGATTAATGATGTTGAGCATCTCTTCACATATTGATTGGCCATTAGTATATCTTCATTAAGGAAATGTCTATGTAAGTCCTTTACCCATTTTTAATTGCCCTGTTTGTCTTTTTGCTGTTGCATTATAGCAGTTCTTTATATATTCTTGATATTAAATTTTAATCACATGTATAATTTGCAAATATTTCCTCTCATTCTGTAGGATGTTTTCACTTCCTTGAAAATATACTTCAGTGCACAAGAGTTTTAGTTTTGTTGAAATCCAAATTACCTATTTTTTCCTTTGTTGCCTTTGCCTCTGGCATCATATCTAAAAACCCATTGCCAAAGTCAATGTTATAAATATTTACACCATGTTTTCTTCCGCGATTTTTATGGCTTTTAGCTCTTATATTTAGGTCACTGCTCCATTTTGAATTCCTTGTTGTGTATGGTGTGAGAACTAGGAGTCCTACTTCATCTTTCTGCCTGTGGAAATCCAGCTGACCCAGCACCAGCTGTTGAAGACACTGTTCTTTCCCCACTGAATAAACTTGGCACCCTTGTCAAAAATGTTTGGGCCATAGATATATGGGTTTTATGGTATCTTTAGAAGAGAAGAATAATTTAATATTGTTGACTTAATTTATCATATTTTTTCTTTTTTGGTTGCTGCTATGTTTTAGAAAAACCTAGTTTAAGAAATCCTTCCCTACACAAAAGTTACATAGACTTTCTCCTTTGTTCGAACAAATTTTTATGTATGATGTGAGGTTAGGATCAAGGTTCATTTTCTTCCATATGGATGTCTGTCCCCCAACATCATTTTTTGAAAAGATTACTCAATTCTAATGATGGCTTTGTTGGAATTTATCCTATATGTGCAGGTATTAATATATTCTGAACTCTCTCTTTTTTCATTGATTTAGATGTCTATCTTCACAGCAGTGCCATAGTGTTAATTACAAGAGATTTATTATAAATCTTGAAATCAGGTGATTAACAAAAACCCTCTAACTTTGTTATTTTAAAAAATAATTTCATTGACACAATATTTGTACATATTGATTGGGTACTTGTGATATTTTGTTACATGCGTAGAATGTGTAGCGATCAAATCAGGGTATTTATCACCTCGAATATTTATTATTTCTATGTGTTGGAAACATTGCAAGTCCTCTCTTCTAGCTATTTTAAAATATGCAATACGATGTTGTTAGCTATAGTTACCTTACTCTGCTATCGAACATTAGAACTGATTCCTTCTATTTAACTGCATGTTTGTACCCATTAACCAATCTTTCTTCATTTCCACCTCCATACCTTTCTCAGCCTCTGATAATTATCATTCCACTCTTTGCCTCCAAGAGAGCAAATGTTTTAGTTCCTTACACTTGAGTGAAAACTTGGGATTTTTGTCTTTCTGTTCCTATTTCACTTAATGTAATGACCGCCAATTCCATGTATGTTGCCGCAAATGACAGGGTTTCATTCTTTTTCATGGTCAAATAATATCCCATTGTTTACATATACCACATTTTCTTTATCCACTCCTCTACTGATGGACACTTAGGTTGATTCCATATCTTGGTTATTATGTACAGTGAGGCAATAAACATGGAGTTTTGATATATCGATTTCCTGTCCTTTGGATAAACACCCAATAGTGGGATTGCTGGATTTTATGGTAGTTCTTTTTTTTAGTTTTCTTAGATATCTCCATACTGTTCTCCATACTAGTTGCACAAATTTACATTCCCACCAACTATGTATAAGAATTCTCTTTTCTCAGTTTCTTGCCAACATCTGTTATTTTTCAAATTGTTTTGACTATTCTATATTCTTATCAGCTTGTCAATATTCAACAAAAATCTTGCTGGGATTTTACTTGTTATTGTGTTTAATCTATAAGTCAATTTTGAGAGAATGAACTTCTTAACAATATTTTCTTACAATTCATAATAATGGCATTTTCTTCCATTTATTTAGATATTCTTAATTTCTCTCAGCAATATTTTGTAGTTTTCAGAGTAGATATGTTTCACAATTTTATTAAATTTATTCATAACCATTTTTTGAGTGCTTATATAAATACTATTTTACAATTTCATTACCAATTACTTGTTGTTAGTGTGGAAATACATTAATTTTTATATATCAGTCCTGTGATGTTGAAAAATTCATTTATTACTTCTAGTATCTTTTTTGTTGTAAATCCTTAGATTTTCTTCATAGGCAGTCATGTCAAATACAAGTAAAAACTTCTCTTTCCTTTCTTCTTTCCTTGCTTCCTTCCTTCCTTACTTCCACAAACTTTATGAACTTTTTGTTTGGCTTGCCTTATTTGACTCAATAGGAACTATAATACAATACTAATAAAAACACCGAGAGTAAATATCCTTACCTTCTAACCAATCTCAGGGATTTATTTGGTTTCAATATTAAGTTGATGCTAGCCCTAGATTTTTTATACACGGTATTTATCATGTTGAAGACATTTCCTTCTTTTCCTGGTTGGTATGTTTGTTTTGAAGAAGTGTTGAAATTTGCCAAATAGATCTTTTATAGTTTATTAACCTCAGTTTTTCAAGAATTAAGGAAAACATGTTAAGGTCTCCTAATTCAATTGCACTTCCATTAACCATCCCTATGTTGCCAGCATTTTAATATATGCTCAAATGCTATACTACATGGTGCACAAATATTTCTAAAATTTATATCTTTATTGTGGAATATATTTTTATGAATCAATAGAGCCTCTTAACTCCTACTTATTCTTTAAACTTAAGCATGTATGGTATTAATAGTATATATTTTCTCTTTCTCTCTCTCTCTCTCTCGTTCTCTTTTTCTGGCATATCTTCCCAATTTTTTTTGTTTATATATATTTTATTTCAAAATATTAAAGGGGGGATAAATGTTTTTGTTGCATTGATACCTTCTATAATGCTTAAGTCAGGGCTTTAAAATTTTTTTTTAAATGTTAAGGGATACAAATGTTTTTGTTTCATGGATACCTTTTATAATGCTTAAGTTGGGGCTTTTAGTGTGCCTATCAACTGAAGGCAAATTCTTACCCTTCCCCTCTTCTTTCCTCCCACTTCTTGATTTCCAATGACATTTACATCTTTGTGCCCATATGTGCCTATTGATTAGCACTCAATCATCAGATAGTACATGTGGTGTTTATTTTCCCATTCCTGAGATATTTCACTTAGGATAATAGTCTCCAGTTTTAGCCAAGTTGTTGCAAAAGACATTATTTCATTATTCCTTTTTTGACTTAGTAGTATTCCATGGTGTGTGTGTGTGTGTGTGTCTGTGTGTGTATGTGTGTGTGTATCTCATACACATCCCCCTACACACATTTTCTTAATTCATTCATGTATTGATAGGCACTTAGGTTGATTCCACATCTTTGCAATTGTGAATTGTGCTGCAATAAACATTCGAGTGCAGGTGTCCTTTTTATTAAAAGACTTCTTTCTTTTCCTTTGGGAACCATTGTTGCATCCCTGGGATGAAACCTACTTGGTCACAGGGAATTATATTTTTGATGTACTGTTGAATTCGGTTTGCTAGTATTTTGTTGAGAATTCTTGCATCTATGTTCATATGGGATATTGGTCTGTATTTTCTTTGTTGTTGTTGTTGTATCTTTTCTTGGTTTTGGTATTAAGGTGATACTAGCTTCATAGACTGAGTTAGGGAAGATTCCTTTCTTTCAATGTTATGGAATAATTTCTGTAGGACAGGTACCAGTTCTGCTTTGTAGATCTGGTAAACTTCAGCTGTGAATCTGCCTAGTCCAGGGCTTCCTTTTATTGGGAGGTTTTTTAAATTTCTGCTTCAGTCTTGCTGCTCATTACTAGTCTGTTCATGATTTCTATTTCTTCCTGATTGAGGCTTGGGGGGTTGGGTGTTTCCAGGAATTTGTCTATTTCCTCTACTTTTTCTAGCTTGTGATTATAAAGATTTTTGTGGTATTCATGGATGAAAATTTATATTTCTGTGGTATCAGTTGTAATATTTCCTTTATCATTTCTGATTGAGTATATTTGAGTCATTTCTCTTGTACTTATGGTTAATATGGCTAGTAGTTTATCAATTTTGTTTATCTTTTCAAAGAACCAACATTCATTAATGTTTTGTATTTTTTGGAGGGGGAGTTCCATTTCATTTAGTTCTCTCTGAGCTTTGCTATTTCCTTTCCTCAGCTGGATCCTAGTGTTTGGTTTGCTCTTCTTTTTCTAGCTCCTTGAGATAGATGTGACACTAAGTTGTTAATTTGTGATCTTTCTGCCTTATTGATGGTGGCATCTAGGACTATGATTTTTCCTTTCAGTACTACTTTTATTGCATCCCATAGATTTTGATAGCTTATGTCCCCTTTGTTGTTCAGTTCTAGGAATGTTTTGGTTCTCATCTTTTTTTTAATTAAGAAACATGATTTTCATCTTAATTTCATCATTGACCCAAGGCTCATTCAGAAGCAGGTTGTTTAATTTCCATGATTTTGTGCAGATTTGAGTGTTTCTCTTGGAATTGATTTCTGGTTTTATTCCACTGTGGCCTGAGAAGATACATGGTATGATTTCAATTTTGTCCAATTTTCTGAGACGGAGTCCAGGTGTGATGGCAGCTCAGGGGTAGCAGGTCCTTGATAGAGTGTTGGACCACAGGGACAGTTCCTATTAGGCAGCCAGTGGTAGCCTCAGAGGCAGGGCTGTGTAGGCAGTGGTGAGCCTCGAAGCCAGATCCATGGACTCGGTGGCAGTGCTGGAACTGTCAGGAGCCCAGTGGGAACACTGGGCCCTGTGGGGGGCGGGAAGGAGATGCTGGACTCAGCAGCAGCAGTGGAGCATGTGGCATAGCATCAGCCCTGGTGGCAGTGGTAGAGCCTTGGGGGTGGAGCCTCTGGCCCAGGGGCAGTGCTAGAGCATCATGGGTGGAGCCATGGATCCGGTCAGCAGTGGTGGAGCCTCCGTGATGCAGCTTCAGAGCCCAAGGTCAGTGCAAGAGCCTTGGGGGCACAGCTGCAGGCCCAGGGGCAGTGGGAGCCTGGGAACTGGGCTGCAGCCTGGAGTCAGGGCAGGAGCTGTGTGGTCAGGGCCACATGGTCATATAGTAGCCCAGGAACCATGGAAATGGAGCCCCAGGGACAGGAGACAATGTGGATATTGCAGGGGTGGGGCTGAGGGCCAGGGCTGCCCCACGTGGTTGGGGTTCCACCTCTGCTCAGGTTCTACGGAAGCAACTGCCACGAAGCTTCTTAGGTGGGGTCTGTGGCACTTGTTTTGCTCAAAACCCCCGTTGGTCGTGGGCAGTGCTTGGCTCCCAGGCACAGGGCACCTCACAGGAGAGCATTTGC
This sequence comes from Mirza zaza, assembly GCA_008750895.1. NCBI lineage: Eukaryota > Metazoa > Chordata > Mammalia > Primates > Cheirogaleidae > Mirza > Mirza zaza. Next base: position 9,207 of record VSMD01012561.1, read on the forward strand.
TCTGCCTGCTCCTTTCCCAGCCCAGCAGTGGCAATGTGGAGGTGAGGGCAGCAAAGCCAAGTTCCAAGTCCAGTGTAGACCTAGCCCTACACCCGAGAGCTCAGAATGGGGTCTATTGTGGTAACCCCAAATGGAAGCCACCAGGTCTCTCTCTGTACCCACTGCCCGGTGCAATGGCACTTCACAGACTCCAAGCGGCTCTCTGATCCGTCTGGAGGTCTGTGCTGGCGGTGGAGGCCCCTCACAGCTTGGCTGCAGTGCCTGCGGGGGAGTGTGGAGCCCCAGGGCCTCTCTCCTGTCCTTCCCCACGTGTGGATGCCTCCCTGTGTACCATCTGATCCTGCAGAATAGATCACCTGTCACCTTCGCCTTCACTCTGAATGTCCCCCATCACTTCTCTCTCCATTCACAATGCTCCTTCCAAGAAGGCCCATCCATAGGTGGGCATCCACCTGCCTCCCTACCTATGGAGGTGGGCACCCACCTGCAACTTTGAATCCTTTCTTGAGAGCCACATGCAGGCTGCTCTTAGTCTGCCATCTCGCCCCTCCTTCCCTCATTTCTCTGTATTTTTCTTTTGTCTTTTTTCCTTTTGTAAGTTAGTCAAATTTAGCAGTGGGGGATTGTATACCAACTTTAGTGACACTAATGTTAATAAGTTCTGAATTCAACATTTCTTGTAGACACTATGCATTTTAATTCAATCTGAGACTTTTTTCTTTTAATATATATGCTTTATATATTATTTCTTTATATATATTATATAATATAATATATAAATATATAATATATATTTCTTTATATATTATTTCTAATATATATATTTTTTAATATATGCTTTAGGTTTAATGTTAGGATTTATGCACACAATTAATATGTACAATATAATGGATACAATGAAAGAAAGAGATCTGACACTGCAGAGATAGAGAACACAGAGCAAGAACAAATAGGACATATAAAAATAGATCAAGAATTATGCCTGAAGAAAAATTCTAATTCCTAGAGCAAAATTAATACAGTCCACATTCTCTAAATAAAAAACAATAAAGTTAGAAATTTAAAATGTCCATGTAGGCAAAATTTCGAATATGTTCTTCTAAATAGTGATATGAAGACAAAGTCTAACATAAAATTAACAACTATTTTGATGCTGAAAGATATTAAAATTAGTACATAGTGATAAGTGCAGTATATAGCCAAAGTTTTACTGAGCTTAAAAGTTATGGCGTAGAATTGCATATACTTAAAATAAAAATTTACAATTAATAAATTACACACATGAAGTAAAAGGCTGGAAAAGAAAAAAGAAAGAAACCTAAGGAAAATTAAAGGAATTGGTAGAGATAAAAGTACAAACAAAATAAATGGAAAACAGAAATAGAAAACAGAGATGAGCAAGAAAATGACAAGCAAATTCTTTAAAATTATGAATAAAATGGACAAACTGGGACACCTTCACCAATTAAAAATATAAACAAATAGCAGTGAGAATGAGAAAATAAATACCATTCTAAATATAAAGGTAATTTAAATGTGGTTTATGTTAAAAATTGAGCCTCATAATAAGAATTATTGTCTAGTGACCTGAATTACCAAAGTCCACCTAAGGAATGGTAAGAAAATGTTGCTAGCATAGGAGAAAATATTAGAAACTTACCTGTTATCACAAGGGGAAATCAGACTCAGAGTGTTTTATGGGTGAGGCTAATTGCATCTCTGCAGAGATAATTTCATTGTGATGCAATGTTTTTCATTTGACATAAAGAAATAAAATCCTTCTCACAGCATTATAGGAATGCAATATCACTCTGATATCAAAATTGAAAAAAGATTGCACATAAAAGAAAGCTCATAAACACAGATATGAAAATCATAAATGAACTATTAGCAAGTTAATTTCAGGAATGTGTTAGCAGACTAATACATTATGCCCAAAAGGTGTATACTAGGAATGCAAAAGTATTTCAGATTATGAAAAGTGCATTAATTTAATTAGTACATTAACAAATTAAAGGAGAAAAGTGAATAAACACCTCAAGATAGCGAATAAATCATTTGATTCATTACAATATTTGTTTCTGGCTCTGAGAAAAGCAACTCTCAGTAAGCTAGTTATAGAAATAAACTTTTAAAACTTGGCTTAAAAAATTTACCAGAAGCCATAAGAAAAATTCATAAATAACAGTGCAATATTTTATATGTGGTAGAGTGAATAATACCCCCTTTCTTCAAAAGCCCCTAATTTCTGAAATGCATGACTATGTTACCTAATGTGATAAAAGAGATTTTGTAGATGTGATTAAGAATCTTGATATGGGAAGATTATGCTGAATTATCTGTGCGATAGGAGTTTAGATGGAGGTGAAGGCAATCTGACGAATGGAAGGTAATCTGATGATGGAAGCAAGAAGTTTGAGTGTTTTAAAGAGGGAGTCTGGAGTGAAGGCATGCAGGTGGCCTACGGAGCAGGTAAAGCCAATGAACCTATCTCCCTTGCAGTCTCTGGAAGGAGCCAGCCCTGTGGCCACTTTGATGACAGTCCCGTAAGCCTCATTCTGAATGCTGACCTTCACACTGTAAGAGTGTCCATTTGTGTTGGTTTAAGCCACAAGGCTAGTGGTAATTTGTTACAGTACAACCAAGAAAACTACTACAGAAAGAATCTGTAGTAAGTCAGAAATAAGAACAGGATCTCAGGTATTATGTTAACGTTGATGTGTGTTGGAGATACTATAACCATGTAATAAAATAAAAGACTATCTGTGTGTATGTGTGTATATACACACATGCGTGGCAAAGATAAACTGATTGTCCAAAGGAAAAAAAGAAATCGCAAGAGTCAATAAAAAAACTATCCGAACTAGTAAGAGTCCAGGAAAGTAGCCAAGATAAAAAAATCAATATTGAAAAATCAATAGCTTCCTTATACACCAGCAATGGGCAATTTAAAATGTAATAGAAAAATGGGTCCATTTAGAATAGCTACAAAGCTCATTAAATACTTATGATTAGGTGTGACAAGAAACTTGTAAAACTGATATAAAAAGAACTAGAGAAGTTTATTGAAGGTCATAAGGCAAGCCCTACAAAAAGGGGAAAGTTATAGTCTGTTCCTGGTTAAGGACTCTATTTGAAAGAGGTAAACTCCCTCCAAATTATTCTGTATATTTAACATTAATCTGAAAATTAGAATCTAAATGTAATCTTTAAGGACTTATATGATCATTTTAAATTTATTATGGAGAAAAATATGCACCAAAAATTTAGATAATATTTGAAAGATGACTAATGACAGACTAGTTCCACCAAGCAGCAAAACATATTATAGAATTATAGCATTTTGAACAGTGTGGTTACTTCCAGAAACAATAAGAAAATTGTACAGAATATAGAGTTCAGAAATATCCATTCATGTTTTTATAAGGATTCAACGTGACAAATATTTAATTGATGAAATAGATGGTAAAAGATGGACTATATCACATTGATGCTTCGAAAGATGATTATCTATTTGTAAACATGTATTTAGCTCTCTCTATAAACTCATTTAAAATAATTTACTATAGATTGGTTAAAGACCTAAATAGAGAACAGTTCCCTAAAATTTTAGAGGAAAATACAGAAAAACATTTAAAATCCTGGAATTGCGATGCTTTTTAAATTATAACACAAACCTAGATGTGACAGAGGACATAATAAGTAAATTTCACTGCACGGGACTTATAAATAATATATGGTTAAACATGATAGAAAGAAAATATTTGCACTATCTATAAAAATAAAGCATTAAAAAAAAAAATAAAGCCTTAATCATTATATACATTAGAAATCCTACAAATTAATAAAAAAGACAAAATAAATAAGTCAATAGAAAAATGAGCAAAGGATTTGAACCAATTCACACAAGCACATATTAGTATTTGCATTATATTAGCAAAAATCTAAATTAACGATAAATAATTAAAGCCTGGCAAGATGTTTTAGTTATAATTTCCTGTGTAATAAATAATCCCTAAATTAACAGCTTAAAACAACAAATATTTATCCCATTGTTTCTTTAGATCAGGAATTATAATATCCACAGGATATGTATAGGAATTATCTACTGTGCAGTTATCTACTGAAACTTAAAAGGCACAAACCCTCAATAAAAATTCCTGAAATTACTCTTTATAAATATGTTCTATAGACATATCTGCACAACTATTCAAAGATATATACAGAAGAATCTTCATGAAAAAATTGTATTAGTGAAAATTGGGAAGCTGCCTCTATTCTAAATTATGGTTAAACAAATATGGTTTGGTATATCTAGGAATTTGGTCCATTAGTTGGAAAGAAAGAGGTAGAGTTAATGTACTGACAAAGTCTTTTAGCCATATTGGTTTTTTTATTTAAATATTTTTTTGTTTACTGAGGAATAATTGATATACAAAAAATTGCACATATTTAATGTATACATATTGATAAGTTTGGATATATGCATGTACCCATGATACCATCACCATAACCAAAGTACTAAATATATCCATTGCTTCAAAAAATTCCTTAAGTTATTTTGTGTGTTTTTTTGCTAAGAACATTTAACATATTTTCTTAACATTTAAAGTGCACAACACCATATTGTTAACTATAGGTAGATGTACAGCAAATCTCTAGAACTCACTCATCATGCGTAACAGAAACTTTATACCTATTGAAAAACAACTCCCCCTTCCCCCTTGCCTACAGCCACAGGCAACCATCATTCTATTCTCTGAATCTATGAGTTTGACTATTTTAGATACCTCATTTAAGTGGAATCATGCAGTATTTGTCCTTCTGTGGCTGTCTAAACCATATTGTTAAGTGACAAAAGACGAATTATAAAACAATGCCTTGATTCCTCTAGAATCTCATGATAAAAAAACAATAAATGCAAAACTAAACATAAATTTAAAAACAGAAATGAGTTTTTATATACATATATTTAGAAAAATAAACTTTTGCTTTATAAACTCATGAATTACTTGAAAAGAAAATGTGTAATAAAAATAATGACATGTTAAATAAAAGATTATTTATAGGAATAAGTAATTTTTAAACAATGATATCACTGAGAGTACTTTTAGTTTAATTGAATCCTATGAAACTTGACCTACTTTTAAGTTCAGACAAACATTACTCCAGATAGAGATATTTTTCCTTTCCTAACTAGATATCAGTTAGAAATCATGGAATCTGAGGCTATGTCTCACATCTATAGTAGGCTTAAATTCAAGTACTGGAAAAATATGTTCCAGACAGCTCTAAATAAAATCAGGTCAGCTCATATATTTTATGACCATCTCCTTGGGATAATACACTGATGGAACATTAAACATGTAAGGACAGCTCAATGAATTTTCCTTCTGATTAAAAAAAATAATAATAAATAAGCTAATCAACATCGAAGTGGACATGTGGGAATAACATTTATCGGGTGTTGGGCAGGTGGGGGAGAGGAGGGTATGGGTATATACATACATAATGAGTGAGATGTGCACAATCTGAGGGATGGTCACGCTTGAAGCTCTGACTCGAGGGGAGAGGGGGGCATGGGCAATATAGGTAACCTTAACATTTGTACCCCCATAATTTGCTGAAATAAAAAAAAAAATTGCCAAATAAAGTAAGCCCACCAAGTTGAAGTTTTTACTATGCCAACACTTATATACTCTCTGTTCTCTTGTCTATTACATTTACTATTAGAGTTTCTGCTCTGCAGTAATATAAGTAGTCTAAAACAAAGAATGTGAATCAAATATGAACACAAAAATCCCACAAATTGTGGGATTGCATATAACAATGCAATATTGCATATAACAATGTAAATTGCATGTAACGATGCAATGTCACACAGTGAACATACTCTGTAACTTCCGATCAGGAGAAATTGAACATCACCAGCATTCAAGAAACTCCTTCTTGCACTCTACCAGTCACTACCCTACTGGAACATACTATCCTGATTGCTAACACAATACATTTGAAATATGTATGAATGGTGCCATACCAGATGCGTTATTTTATGCCTGATTTCTTTTCCTCAATATTATGTTTGTGAGGTTCACTCGTGTTATATGCAGCAACTGTTTATCCATACTACTATAGTGAATGAAGAGTTTGGGTTGTTTTCAATTTTTTTTGGTATTTGCCAATTAGGATTCTATTGTCATTCGTGATCTTGTCCTTTGGGCCTCATATGTATACATTTCTGTTGAGTACATACCTAGGTGATTAGAATACGTATATGTAGTACTTCAGTGGATACTTTAAAATAGTCTTTAAAATGATTTACCAACTTACTCTCACACCAGTGCTTCCAGGTGCTTCCTAGACTTTCGACACTTGTCTAAGGGGAATTTGATTGTTTGTTTTAAAGCATTTCTGCTGGCTATGCAGTAGAATCTTATTTGGCTTTAATTTCTACTTATTTGGTCATCATTATTAAATATAGTTTAGCAAAGTTATCATTTTGATATCCTCCTTTTGAAAGGGCTTGATCAAGTCCTTTGCCAGTTTTTCTATATTGTTTTATATCTTCCTTTTATTGCTCATAGTTTTTTTTTTTATGTATTCTGATTATGAATCCTTTGTCAGGTATGTATTACAAGTCTCTTCTACCACTACATGAGTTGCTTTTTTAGTCTTTTATTAAAAAAGCCTTTTATAAAACAGAATTTCTTTATTTTAATGTAGCCCAATGTTTCAATAATTTGCTCCATAGTTAATCTTTTTTGTGTCCCGTTTAGGAAACCTTTGCCTATGTGAAAGACATTAAGATATTCTTCTCCAATACAGCTCGTATACATATTGCTTTACCATTTACACTTAGCTTTACAATTCACCTGGAATTGATTTTATATATGGAGTGAGGCAGGAATTAAGGTTTATTTTTTCCAGGTGGATAACAAATTGACCAGCACCATTTACTGAAAATGCTATGCTTTTCTCAATACTGCAGTGTTACCTCTATCCTAAGTCAGATGACCACATTTGTGCTATTTTTTTTCTGAACTCTTGATTGTTTTCGAATGCTCTATAGGTTCATCTGTGCGCTAGCTAATGTAACACTGTCTTAAATATTATATATTATAACATTTTTGATACAAACTTTCTAAGGCACCTCAACTGTGTTCTTCTTTACAATTATCTTTGCTATTTTTGATCCCATGCATGACCATACAAATTTTAAAATCATTTTTGTCAATTTCACCAAATGATTCTCAGTTTCTACAACAATGTATTTGTTAGTCAGGTTGTATTCTTACAGATTGGCTGTCAGCTTGACCTGTCAATTACTGAGAGAGGAGTATTAAAGTCTCCCACTGTTATCATGTATTTGTCTATTTCTATTACTATGTTCACTTGTGCCCATTTTTATTTTACTTTTTTTTTTTGTATTTTGAAGCTATATATTCAGGACCATATAAATATAAAATAGTTATATTTTCTTTTTATCATTATAGATTAACCCTCTTTCACTCTAGGAATGCTCTTGCCTTAAAATTTGCTTTGAGGTTCACCAACTTTCTTTTGGAAAGTGTTTGCACAGTATAAATCTTTCTATCCTTTAACTTTCAACCATTTTGTATCCTTATATTTTGGGTGTGCCCCTTATAAGTTGTCTTCAGTTGTTTTTTTTGTCTTAGTCACAATCATCTTTTAATTGAAATATGTATCCAGTTGTATTTCTGTGAGATACATTTGAATTTAAGTATGCCATCATACTATTTGTTCACTATTTATCCTATCAGTTAATTATTTTAGAACTCTGTCTCAAAAAAAAAAAGAAGAATCCATTATTTTGGAAAAATGGATATAAAAACATTAATTAATTGCCTATTTTCATGTCTTAAAATATGAATTATGGTATAAAGTATAAGATTTGAGAAAAGAAATAAATCCTTTAAAGGACTGGGATATTCCCATATTCTAGGAGCTAAACTGGTTTGTCTTGATGAATCCTGTCATTTCCAGGATGATAATGAGATATGAGAGTACAGGGCTGTTAGGAGACCAAAGTATTAGAGCATGAATATTTGTTATCTGCAAGGACAATCCTGTACTGAAGTAGATATTCTGCTTTCAGGTCTTTATCATCTTGTAATAAATGTTGAATAAGCCTGACCTATTTTTGCCCACTAGGGCAAACTGGTTTCCCACTATACATTTAAACCTGCTAGGTAGGGCTATTTTATTTCTAGCCTCAGTCTCTGAAAGAATATAATCAGGTCCCCATGATATTTCTAATGACTCTTGGCTGAAATCTTATGGTCACACATTCACATATAGCTTTAATGAATGAATATATTGGTTTTTCTAGTGTCCAAAAAATCTCAGACTCTGAACTTGATTTCACGTTCATCTTTCTTTGGGTCCTGCTATGGGTTGTAGCATTACTTGAGTGGATCTATGTGTTTTTCTCCTCTCTTTCTTCACCCAATCTTTTTCCTTCTTCCCCTTCCTTCTTGTGGTTTAGGCCCCTATCAAGCTCAGAGTTGGGGAAAGGAGAGGAGGCAAGAGGGATAGGAATTTTATTTTTCTTGACTTATGTGTAGGGACTTTAGCTCTCTGGGTCTGTCAGATATTTAGAATTGACTCTCCTACAGGTGCACTCCTAGGTTTTTCAGAGGCTCCTGTTAAAAACAATAACTTCACTGTTCTTGGACATGGCACTACACTTGCTTCCAGCTGGCCTCCACTACCTTAGCCTATCTTTGTCTTCCTTCCCTGCCTCCCTCCCTCCCTTCCTTCCTTCCTTCCTTCCTTCCTTCCTTCCTTCCTTCCTTCCTTCCTTCCTTCCTTCCTTTTTCTTCTTTCTTTCTTTCTTTCTTTCTTTCTTTCTTTCTTTCTTTCTTTCTTTCTTTCTTTCTTTCTTTCTTTCTTTCTTTCTTTCTTTCTTTCTTTTCCTTCTGTCCTTCCTTTCCCTTCACACAGAGTCTCTTAGAGTCCCCAGTCCTCAGAAAAGTAGCGAGAATCTCTTGCCTTTATGTTTGTCAGGTCTGTGTAACCCACTCCCAAACGTAGGAAGTGGAGAGCAACTTCTATGAGTGACCCTGTTGAAGTTTGATTTCAGAGAGGGGAACTACTCTTCCCTGTTGGACAGAGGAGACAGTTCTCTCAGCACAGTTCCCTCCAAATGTCCTTTCTATGAATTCGTGACATTTTCAACAACTTTTATTCATTTGATGTCCATGAGTTACCCTACTGATTCTGGGAATCTACCTTGGTAATTTTACTTTATAGACTCTCTTACCATAAGCTTTGGTATAAGTTATTTATATCTTGGCTCCTGAGCTGAAACTTCCAAATAATATCTTATTCATTCACTTATTCATTCATTCATGTACACATACATTAAACACATTGATTATTTACTACATGCTAAACACTATTTTTGACATGTGGCTGGAATAAAGAAGAGAAAGACCAAAATCCCTGCCCTCTTTCTAGAGAGTGAAGATAAACAATGAAATTACACATAAGTTATGTTGTATATTAGAAGATGGAAGCGAATGCAGAAAAATAAAGCAGGGAAGAGAAATAACAGGTGTGGTGGAGATACACAGACAACATAAATAGGGTGGACAAAGAAGGCTTCCCTGAAGGGCTTGACCTGAGAGAAGACCTGCATGTAGAGAGTGTTCCAGGCAGACGTGACAGCAAATTCAAGGCCCTGAGGTAGGAGCGTGCTTGGCCTGCTTGGGAAACAGGAGGCCAGTGAATGCAATAGCATGAAGGATGGCAGAGTAGTACAAAATGAGGCAGGGGATCGTTGGGGCGCTACAGTTCAGAGAGAGCCAACTACTGTGCTTCCCTTGTGAGGCAAAGAAATGTGTTGCAAGCATAAAAACAGAGGAGTGACTTCTGACTAAAATTTTTAAATGATCACGTCCACCTTTGTATAAAAAGAGATGAGTATGAAAGCAAAGAGTCTAGTTACAAAACTATTGCAACGTTCCAGGCAAGAGATGATGTTGGGTTGGACCAGGGAGGAAGGAGGCAAGGTGGTAACATAGGAAGGTCAGGTCGGGGATGTATTTTGAAAATAGATGCAAGAGAATTTGCTGACAGCTTTGGTGTGGGGTGTGAGAGAAAGAAAGGAGGTAAAGATAATGCCAAAACTTTTGGTCTGGGCAACTTAGAAGAATGAATTGCAATTAAAGGATCTGAGAGGAGGAGTAGGCTAGTGGAGGCTGCAGAAAGCTTGTGGAAAAGGCCAGGGGTTCATTTTCATTTCTGCACATGTTTGAGTTAATTTACTTAATAGATATCCGACTGTAGGTGTTGAGTTGGCTGTTAGACACATGAGTCTGGAGTTCAGGAGTTTAGCAGAGAGGTCGAGACTTAAGACATTAATTAGGGAATCATCAGAGTGTGCATGACAGAATTGGATCACCATGGGAGGGAACATTAATAGTAAAGGGAAGTAGAAGTTTAGGAACTGAGCTAAGGTCACACAAAGGCCAAACCAAGAGGAGAAACCAGCGAACAGACTACAGGAGTGACCGATAAGGCAAGAGGAAAACAAGAAGAATGCAGTCTGGGAAGCTGACAAGAAAGTGTTCAAGGATGAAGTCATGACCACCTGGGTCAAATGTTCTAGTAGGTGTTATAAGCTCAGATCTGAATTTTCATGATTCAGTTTAACAACTGGGAGGTCACTGATGGCCTTGACAAGCGCATTTTCAAGAAGGTGGTAAAAGCCTGCTTGAGCAAAATAAAAGAGGAAATGGAACCCAAAATAAGTAAATAAAAATTTCATGTATAGGCCATTCCATATGAGCTTTGCTGTAAATTAGAGAAGAGAAATGAGGTAGCATGTAGAAAGGGAATTGGAGTCAAGAGTGGATTTTTAAAAAGCTCAATGTTTGTTCGCCGATGGCAATCACCTATTACAGAGGGAAATATTGTTCAGGCAAGAAAGAGGGGACTTTTGCTGGAACTGTGTCTGATGTAGAAGGGACAGGATGCAATCTAATGACTAAAAAGAGAGTTGCCCACAGACAAAACCATGGGTGAAGAGGAGTTCAAGTGACTATGAAGCTGTGATATTGGAAGAATCATCTAACTCGACATTGAACTTGCCATGATGTTGGACTGGGTGATGTTGGAACGCATTACACGGAGCGAGAGCTTCAGCAGTGGTACAAGCGACCCAAGAGCTGGTAGATGGCTGAAGGGAGGAAGGGCATGAGTGACATAACCAACAGTAAGGGATTGGAGTTGAGGTTTTACTAATTCCAAGAGCTTCGGGGAAGCAGTATCCTCAGGAGAGAATAGTCTTTTAGAGCAAGGAGGTGATAAGAACATTCAGAGAAGAATT
>VSMD01012565.1:0-12091 GCA_008750895.1 Mirza zaza
TCACCTAACAAATCAAGGGGAAAAAAGAGAGAAATATCAAATACACAAAATAAATGAACAGTAACAAAAAATAGTCATGGATACAGAATAAATTAAAACACTTATAAAAGTAGACTTTGTTCAACTTTTCACATAACTTGAAAAATCTTAATGATATGAACACTTATCTAAAAAAATGCGATTTAACCAAACTTCTTACTATAAGATAGAAAATCTAAACAGACCAACTGTAAAGAAGAAACTTAGTGCACTTGGGTTGTTTCTACATCTTTGCAATAGTGAATTGTGCAGGTTAGCTACTAGCCACATGGCTACTGAGTACTTGAAATATGACTAGTCTGAAGTGAAATGTGCTGTGTAAAATATACACTAGATATCAAAGACTATGTATCAAAAAATAATGTAAAATATCTCATTAGTTTTTCATAGCAATTCCATGCAGAAATGATATTTTGGATATATTAAATGTATTATTAAAATTAAAATAAAAAAGAAACTGAGAAAGTGATGTTTTCCCACTTATAAGCCCAAGACCCAGATGGTTTTACAAGGGAGTTCTACTAAATCAATAATTCTCAACTTCTGCTACACATTACAATCACCTGGGAAGATGTTTAAAATTATGGGAGCCCAGGCTGTGCCCCAGACCAATGAAATCAGCATCTCTTGAAGGTATCAGTAAAATTTAAGCTTCCCAGGTGATTCCAATGTGTAGCCAAGGCTGAGGACCACAATTACAAATTGTTAAAGACATTTACAATGCTATTTAAACTGCTTCCCCGCCTAGAAAAACTTCTAAATTTTGAATAATTTACAAAGTAAATTCTTACTTTGTGCTATGGTCTGAATGTTTGTGTCCCCCCAAATCCCAAAATTCATGTGTTGAAACCTAATCCTCAATACAGTAGTATTAAGAGGAGAGGCCTTTAGTGGATGATTAGGTAATGGAGGTGGAGCCCCCAAGAATAAGATTAGGGCCCTTATAAAAGAGGCCTGAGGACGCTAGCTGGCCCCTTCCACCATGTGAGCACGCAGAGAGCATACCATCCTTGAGGAACAGGCCCACATCAGACATTGAATCTGCAGGTGACTTGATCTTGGAATTCCAGCCTCCAGAACTGTGAGCAATAAATTTTTATTGTTTATAAATTACCCAGACTAAGCTATTTTGTTATAGCAGTAGGAATGGACTGAGACACTTTGTAATGTTACTAACATCACATTGTATATTAATTTGTAATAATGTTACTAATTGTATCTTTGTAATAATATCAATAAAAAACACCAAAACATGACAAATATAACACACACAAAAAGAAAACTACAGACCAATATCACTAATGATTATCAATGTAAAAAAGCCTAAATTAAATGTCAACAAACAAAATCCAGGAGCACATTAATAATATATCAAGTGGGTTTCATTCTAGGGATGCAACAATTTTGTTTAATATAATATTTTAAAAGTTTGTCTGGGCCCACTGGCTCACACCTGTAATCCTAGCACTCTGGGAGGCAGAGGCAAGAGGATCACTTGAGGCCAGAAGTTCGAGGCCAGCCTGAGCAAGAGCGTGACCCCATCTCTATAAAAAAAAAAGACAAGTTAGCCAGGTGTGGGTAGTGTGTGCTTATAGTTCCAACTACTTGGGAGGCTGAGGCAGGAGGATAGCTTGAGCCCAGGAGTTTGAGGTTGCTGTGAGCTAGACTGATGCCACCGCACTCTACCCTGGGCAACAGAGCGAGACTGTCTCAAAAACAAAATATGCTGGTGTGGATGCAAAGAGAAAGGAACGCTTATACACTGGTGGTGGGACTGCAAATTAGTGCAACCTCTATGGAAAACAGTATGGAGATTCCTCAAAGAACTAAAAGTAAACCTATTCAATCCAGCAATCCCTCTACTGGGTATCTACCCAAAGGAAAAGAAGTCATTTTATCAAAAAAAACACCTGCATTTGAATGTTTATTGTGGCACAATTCACAATAGCAAAGATGTGGAATTAACCCAAGTGCCTGTCAATTCATGAGTGGATTAATAAAATGTGGTATATGTATACTATGGAGTACTAATCAGTCATAAAAAAAGGATGACTTAATGCCTTTTGCAACGATTTGGATGGAACTGGAGACCATTTTCCTAAGTGAAGCATCACAAGAATGGAAAAACAAACACCACATGTATTCATTGTTAAATTGGAACTGACCAATGAGCACACATGTGCACAGAGGGAAGTAAAACTCAGTAGAAATCAAGCAGGGGGGAGGGGAGAGTAGGAGAGGGGCAAAAACCTATCTAATGGGGACAATAAACACTATTTGTGTGATGGGCACACCCATAGCTGTGACTTATGCATTACAAAAGTAATTCATATAGCCAAAAACATTTGTACCCCCATGATATTTTGAAATTAAAAAAAAATGTTTGAGAGAATGAGTGTTTTCTGAAAGTAGCAAACCCCAAACATAGGCTAGTGGTAAGCAATGCAAAAGTTTATTTATAAAAAATAAAGTACTTGTGGTTTGTGAGGGTTTTTTAAAATATTTAAAACCAGACAGTGTACATCTACAAATTCAACATTTATTGTGCATTATATCTCTATCAATCAAGGGGTTTTTTGTTTGTTTTGAGACAAGGTCTCTCTATATCATCCAGGCTGGCCTTGAACTGCTGGGCTTAAGGGATCCTCCAGCCTCAGCCTCTCAAGTAGTTGGAACTGCAGGCATAATCCACTGTGAAAGGCTTTTTTTTTTTTTTTTTTTTTTTTTTTTTTTTTTTTTTTTTTTTTTTTTTGGCTAAGCCCACCCGCTTCGAAGCATATGATTTTTATTAGCTCCTTTTCTTTTTAGAACTAGCCATAACGACAGTTTAAAATTGATCTGGAAGAGTCTGCCTTATATCATCATCAGCTGGCTTCCCTTCCCCACCCACCCCCACCCCTCATTTCCTCCCAGACCCGGTCAACAGGGCACCACAGCAATCCCAACTGATGGATCTTTCTCTGTTGGCCACTCTTGGTGGTAGGGATATTACGTGCTAGATCAATGCAAAGCCTTGGACAGGGAATGAACTAGAATTGTCCTGGCTCACCTTAGCCTTTTTCGGGAAAAAGGTGTTTCACAACCCACACTCTTGGTCTATTAGGCTGTTGAATTCCAAGCTAGTTAAGTGGAAAGAGGGCAAACTCGATAGTGAAATCTACATTGATTGACACCAATATGATTGATGTAACATGTCTTCTGCTAACATGAACTTAATCTTTTTTAAAAGTTACTACAGCAGAGTTTATTTCTAGTTCAAAAGAGATATCAAAAATCTTCAGATAATGTATAGAGCACACATGTGTCCCATATCCCTGGGACTTTCTCACCATCGACATAATATGTTAAGGCAGAATATATCAAAACATACCAGCACTCAATTTTTAAAGTGAGTTATGTCTAGGCTGAGGGCCACTAATTGATTACCTTAAAACAAATTAGACATTAGGTAAATTCTGAAAAGTGTGACATAAATTCTCCCTAAGAGGAGAATTTCCTATATTAACAGGAAAAGATACATCCAGCCAGAACATACTAAGGAAAGTTTAAGGGTACTTTCTCCACAATATTTTATTATAAGAAATTTTAAACAAGTGTTGAAAGAATTTTATAGTGAACACCTATATACCCAGTGCCTAGATTCAACCATTACCATTTGACTACACTTGCTATTAATACATCATTCTATCCATCCCTCTATCCAACATTAATATACTTTCCCCTAAATACTTTAGAGTGCATATTAACTAGAATTTAATATTTTACAGTTTTATGTAAAAATCATATGATGAAATATACTATTTAAATGTATATTTGCTGAGCTTTGACAAATGCACACATGTGTAACCCAGATCCCTATCAAAATACAGAATATCAACATTGCCACAAAACTTTCCTCATGCCCTTTCCCAATTAATGCACACCTCCATGCCCTTAGAGGCACAGTCACCTGTCTGATGATTTTTCTATACAGACTAGTTGTTCTAGAATTTCATATAAATGGAATTGTGGAATATGTACTCTTTTGTATATGGTTTCTTTTGCTCAGCATAATGTTGAGATTCATATTTTATGTGTCAGTAGTTACTTTTTTTTTTTGCTGAGCTATGGTCTGCGATATAAATATACCCCGGTGTATTTACGCTTTCTCATGTTCGTATACACAAACACTATTTCCAGTTTGGGGCTATTATGAATAAGGCTGCTATAGACATTTCATGTTTTGTATAAGTCTTTTTATTAACATGTTTTTATTTTTCTGGGTCACAAGTAGCTATATTTTGTTTTATAAGAAATTGCTATATTTCTCAGAAGTTATACATTTTACATTCCCATCAGAATATCTGAGGGTCCCAATTGCTCCACATCACCATCAATGTTTGGTGTTGTCAATTTTTTTAGTTTTAGTCATTTTAGTGGATGTGTAAGCAGTTTTATTTCTTTTTTTTTTTTTTTTTTTTTTTTTTTTTTTTTTTTTTTTTGAGACAGAGTCTCGCTTTTGTTGTCCAGGCTAGAGTGAGTGCCGTGACATCAGTTTAGCTCACAGCAACCTCAAACTCCTGGGCTCAAGCGATCCTGCTGCCTCAGCCTCCTGAGTAGCTGGGACTACAGGCATGAGCCACCATGCCCGGCTGATTTTTTTCTATATATATTAGTTGGCCAATTAATTTCTTTCTATTTAGAGTAGAGACGGGGTCTTGCTCTTGCTCAGGCTGGTTTCGAACTCCTGACCTCAAGCAATCTGCCTGCCTCGGCCTCCCAGAGTGCTAGGATTACAGGAGTGAGCCACCGCGCCCAGCCTAGAAGTTTTATTTCTTAATTGAAATATTCTTCCTGACTGGGTGCAGTGGCTCACACCTATAAGTCCACACTTTGGGAGGCTGAGGGAGGAAGATTGCTTGAGACTAGAAGTTTGAGACCACCCTGAGCAACGTAGCCAGACTCTACAAAAACATAAACATCTATACCACATAAACATAAACTCTACAAAAACATAAAAAATTACCTGGGTGTGGTTTCACGAGCCTATAGTCCCAGCTACTTGGGAAGCTGAAGCAGGAGGGTCATTTAGTCGAGGAGTTTGAGGTTGCAGTGAGCTGATGATGCCATAGCACTCTAGCCCAGGCAAGAGTGAGAACCTGTGTACATAAAAAATTTCTTCCTTACTCTAAACAGTGTTTATAGAAGATAACAAAAATTCATGTAAGATGAAAAACGAAAATCAGAGTGAAGAAAGAACAAGGGTCTATAAGGATGTTAAAGCCAGGAAGCATTATTAGTACAGAGAAATAAATGCATGAGGTAAGTGGTTCATAATATTGAGCTTCTTAGTGGCCCAAATAAAGAGGGAAACTTGACCGGTTATAGAATTTATTCTTTCCTTAAGGTAAAAACATATTAACTGTTGTCCAGCCACTGGGACTATGGATTCTCATGTAAAGGACACTGAGTGATGGTGTAGCCCGTACTCTCAACAGTTCTGTGATAAATAAAAAAACTGAGTATCAAATTGCCTTTTTAAATATAACATCTCCCAATGAAATCCAAAGGTGTATAAGAGCTTATAACTCCAAAACAGCCCCAAGAAATGAAGTACATCAGAAAATATAAATATCACCTTTCATAATGAGCTAAGAGCATGCAAATCATCTCTTCTAGTTTTTTCTCTGCCTCATAATCTGTCTTATCCAAGCTGACCATTTGAATTCAAAGAATCGATTTGTATTAGATTAAACTCAAATTATTCATATTCATTTATGAAACATTATTGTCTACATTTCCCCAAAAAATGTATTATATTTCATTATCTTATGTGGTTTTTTTTTTGTTGTTTATTTCGGCATATTATGGGGATACAGGTTTTAAGGTTTCAATAAATGCCCTTTCCCCCCCTCCCCCCATCTTATGTGTTTTTACCAGTGACCTTAAATCTTCTGTGTATATAAATACTACCTTCCCAACTAGATTATAAATGAGGGCAATGACAACATATATACTTCAGTCAATAATGTTAACTATTAGTAAAATTGCTGGTAGAGAAGAAAATGACATAAATATAAGCATCGTGCTACTCTTCATGGGTAGCATAGCATTCACATTAAAATAGAGAAGTAGAACCACTAAAACACATGCAAAATACCATAAATCTGTTATAGCAGACGGCTAAACATAAAACCATTTAGAAGTCACTATTATTTTACATATCTAATTATCCTTTTGGTTCTTTTCAAATTGGGCCTTTAATCACTTCTCTCTTAAAAATTATAAGAGGGAAAGCCTGTTTTATTACTTGAAAAATTCTTCCTTGATTGCTTACAAGGATATGTAATATTCAATTGGCACCCATTAGATATTAAATATTATCGCCACCTTGCTAGAGTGACAAAGGCTACTTGTGACACATACTGTGTGTTCACTGATCAGCCTACATTTCTAATACCCTTCTTCCCCGCCTGTCTCCACTGAAGAAGATATCAAAGGTAAAAACTCAATTTCCTAGATGTCTTGGTGTGGTCATGCGACAGTTTTGGCCAATGGGGCACAAATGGAAGTAGGATAGCACCCTTATTTCTTTTTCCCCACCTTCCAGCCTGTTACCTAAAAGCAACACCTGGAGGTACCACAGCCATGTTAAGCCATAGGACAAAGGCTTGTAACTAGGGATGGAAGAATGGCGGGATTAGGAAGAGCCTGGGTCCGTGATGACACACACTTGAGTCTTCATACCAGCTGTGGATTTCCTACTGTAGTGGTCAGCATCTAAGATGGTCCCCAGTGACCCTCAACTGCTGGTTTTCATCCCTTTAGGTAGGCCCATCCGCAATAAACTGGGGCTGACCTGTGTGATCAATAGAGCAGAAGTGAGGGTGTGTGACTTCAGATGCTAGATTATTAAAGGCATTGCAGCTTCTGTGTTCTCTTGGCTTGTTCACTGAGGGCAGTCAGGCTGCCCTGTGGAGACGCCCAGCAGGCTCCCTGCCAGTAGCCAGCACCAACTTGCCAATCGTGAAAGCGAGCCACTGTGGAAGTGGATTCTCCAGTCCCAGTCAAGCCTTCGGATGACTACAGTCCTGACAGCAGCCTTTTCAGAGTCCCTGAGACAGACTCACCTAGCCAAAGTTCTCTGAATTATTGAACTACAGAAAGCATGAGAGAGAAGAAATTATTGTTTAGTCCATTAAGTTTTGGGGGTGATGTGTTATGTAGCATTAGATAAGAAATATATGAAAAAAAAAATTTTTTTTTTTTTTTGAGACAGAGTCTTACTTTGTTGCTCAGAGTAGAGTGAGTGTCATGGCATCAGCGTAGCTCACAGCAACCTCAAACTCCTGGGCTCAAGTGATCCTACTGCCTCAGCCTCCCAAGTAGCTGGGACTACAGGCATGTGCCACCATGCCCGGCTAATTTTTTGTATATATATTTTTAGTTGATCAATTAATTTCTTTCTATTTTTAGTAGAGACCGGGTCTCGCTCAGGCTGGTTTCGAACTCTTGACCTTGAGTGATCCTCCCACCTTGGCCTCCCAGAGTGCTAGGATTACAGGCGTGAGCCACTGTGCCCGGCCTGAAATATATCAAAATTTTTGCTATGAACGATATGTTTATGACAGTGTTTGTTGGTTAATTTTTTATTTGTAGCCAGACCTCCTAACTGAAACTCTTCTGGAAATTAAAAAACAGCTAAACACATTTCTATCTACTGCTCCATTCTAAAAACTGTAGCTAATGCAATATCTGATACAAAATGAAGTTTAATTTCAATACTAATTTGAGGAACAGAATGGGGAAAAAATGAACCATGTCTGATGAAATCTAAACTCTAGCCCCAACTTCATCATAATTTCCCTATGACACCATGCAAATCAACTTGCTAGAGATGTTTTTTTTTTTTTCATTTGAGAGAACTAGACTAGGTCATTTCTATAGCTCCCTTTAACGCCCAAATTCCAACCCTTCAGTTTTAAGAGTTCCTTAGTGCTATTTTTCAGGGCTCTTAGTAATCTTTAAAGAGAAAAATTTGCCTATAATACTCAATACTGGAAAAAATGCAGAAAGATTGGCATTCACACACTGCTATTGGGGCCACAAATTGATCTAATCCTCTTAGAAAGTAATTGGTATTGTGTCAACAGTCTTTTAGTCAATGTTCTCACAGAAAATAACTACATTGTAATCTTAAAGGTGGAACATACAGTATCATTACAAATTATGTTTATAAAGAGCATGAAAATATATTTCTCTGTTATAAACTAAGAGAAAATTGAAAAAGTAGAAATTTCTATGCTACTATCTTTCTTTTGGCGGTGGATCTAGAGATTTTCTTTTCTCTTTAATTTGTTTTTGTATTTTCCCAATCTTTCATAAAGATCATGGCTCACTTTCACAATTTTAAAGCCTTAATGCAAGGTTAGAGGAGGTAAAATTCAAAGAGGAAAATTCAAGAGAATGAAAAAGAATTAAAATTTGAGAGGATGACTTTAGGTAGGCTATATAACCCTGGGATCTACTGTGAGTATCTTGGGGGATG
Organism: Mirza zaza; assembly: GCA_008750895.1. Taxonomy (NCBI): domain Eukaryota; kingdom Metazoa; phylum Chordata; class Mammalia; order Primates; family Cheirogaleidae; genus Mirza; species Mirza zaza. The sequence continues at coordinate 8,567 of VSMD01012565.1, forward strand.
GTCAAAAAAGGATGTTGGCAGTAAGATAGGTTAGTTGAAAGAAGAGGCAGTTGGTGAGGCTATGACTTGGAAAATTGGATTAGGAAATATTCAAACATATATGGCACAAACCCAAGAATAGAGTTTATAGAGTCCTAGGAGTCAAGGCCAATGGGAAGTGAAAAATGAAACATTGAACAGACTTTATGAGCATAGCGATCAACCTAAATAACAGGTAGAAAGGGAAGACTAGTGTAAACAATATAGGTGTTGCATAATAGGGGTATTTGAGTCAATTAACAGACCACAAAATCAAGGATTTGGTTTTTTAACATGGAGTGGAATATAATAAGCACTAGGCCATACACAACTGGAAATTCATATTGGAGCATAATCTTAGGGGGTTTTTGGGCCTCTAATTAGAATTAATAGAATAATGTTATGGTTGGCGAGCATAAGAAGGAACTGAGTACTGTGTGTGGTACTTACTTTCACTCTCTGGGAGCTGCTTGCAGTCAGGAGACGAAAGGTGAGCATGGGCAATACCATCCCCTGAGAGAGTATCATTTCTAAACACAACAAAGGGACTGTGTCAACTTGGGGAGGGTCTAAGAAGGACCTCCCCACCCAGGGCTTTCTAGATTCAGACGTTTCCTTTCTGTGTGTCTCCTGGCCAAATTAAAATGTGTACTACAGTACAAAAACCTATTTAGGTGGAGTACCTTTAAGGAATGCGACAGTACATTAAGAGTTGTTTCGAAACTACAAATCAGGGAAACAGAAAAGTTCTGCTTAGATATCTGTACTGGTTGTAACCTGGAGACAAAGATAAGCCAAACAAACATATCCTTAGCTTAGCACACCAGCAGGCTTTCCTACACCCAGTACAGCGCTCCATACCATGGCAAATGAACAATTCTTGTCTAATCTCACTGACTGATCCTCTGGTGGTGGTTTTTTCCTCATCCTGTAATTATGAGCATTCCTTTGGATCAGTCCTTGCAGCCCTGTCCCATTCTTTCTTCACGGGACAACTTATCCACATTCTTAGCGATGCATTGAACATATAGATACTGAGCACCAACTGAGAACCAGCCACTGTGGCACTGTACTAGACATCAAGAACACATTGTCCACGACCCAGAGAAAAACACTTGAGTAATAATACATAGTAATAAAGTACTCTAGCAAAGATTAAAGAGAATTACCATGGGAGCAGAAAGAAAGGAATGACTCATCTGAGAAGTCTTCATAAAAGGAGGTATTGCTAAAGGATAACCAAAATGTCCAAGGTGGAAATGACAATTTCAGGCAAAGGGAACAACAGATGCAAAGGCGTAGAATTATGACACAGTACAGGATGTCTAAAATAGGACAAGAAGTTTGGGAATGGAAGAAATTAGAGTGCAAGGAGATGCAAGGATGTGAGGCTAGAGATAAAATGGGTGCCACGGAAAGTCTTTTAAGCCCTGCAGATGAATTTTTTTTTTTTTTTTTTTTTTGAGACAGTCTCACTCTGTTGCCTGAGCTAGAGTGCTATGGCATCAGCCTAGCTCACAGCAACCTCAAACTCCTGGGCTCAAGCAATCCTGCTGCCTCAGCCTCCTGAGTAGCTGGGACTACAGGCATGCGCCACCATGCCCGGCTAATTTTTTCTATATATTTTGAGTTGGCCAATTAATTTATTTCTATTTTTAGTAGAGACGGGGTCTCGCTCTTGCTCAGGCTGGTTTTGAACTCCTGACCTTGAGCGATCTTCCCGCCTCGGGCTCTCAGAGTGCTAGGATTACAGGCGTGAGCCACCACGCCTGGCCCTTGCTGATGAATTGTAACTTTATTTTACACTTAAAGCCATTTAAAGGGGGCTGGGCACAGTGGCTCATGCCTGTAATCCTAGCACTTTGGGAGGCAGATGCAGGAGGATTGCTTGAACTCAGGAGTTAGAGACCAGCCTGAGCAACAGTGAGACTCCCACTCTACTAAAAATCGAAAAGTTAGCTGGGCATGGTGGCATCTGCCTGTAGTCCCAGCTACTTGAGAGGCTGAGGCAAGAGGATTGCTTGAGCCCAGGAGTTTGAGGTTGCTGTGAGCTAGGATCACACCACTGCACTCTAGCCTGGGCAACAAAGAGAGACCTATCTGAAAAAGAAAAAGTGGGGTTAAGAAAGAAAGAGACATGGTCATGTTTGTATTTTAAAATGACCCCTTTGGTTACAGTGTAGATGTTTCCCTGCTAAGACTTAAGCAGGTAAGAAACATTTCAGTAATCCAGGTAAGAAGTGATGAGAGTCTAAACTATGAGTGGCAGTGGGAGATGGAGAGAAAGGATAGATTCAAGAGGCAGAATTTATTAGCTCTATGAGCAAAAGGATGTAGGGGGTAAAGAGAGGGATCTAAGAGAAGTGTAAAGTTTTGACTGTAGTCAGCTAGTTGATATCACTAAATGAGATAATAGGCAAGAATGGAGAGGTATGAGGCAAGGAGAAGGAAGAAAATGATAACCATTTCAGGTATGTTGAGCTGGAAGAGTCCATTGGAACATCTAAGAGCAGATGTCCCATGAGCAGTTGAATATAAGAGTATGGAGCTTAGAAATGTGCAGGCTAAAGCCATCACCAAGTGACAGCTTCAGCGTGGAAATAAAAACCATACAGAGAATATAGGACAAAGTATCTATTTTATCTAGAAATTCAAACTTTTCTCCAATATTTTATTCTCAAAAACTCTGTGTCCTTCATCTATTTATCACACTTTTCCATTTGGACATCCTACCATCACCTCAAATATGAATGCATCTAATACTACAGGCAAAAAATGGTTGAACATTAGAATTGCAAATGTTTCAGCCTTGATAGCATTTCACGACTACGTTATCATAGCACTGTCCTAGCTTCCTTACCTCCTGCTTATCTCCTTATAATTCCTAGCACCAAATATTTCTCAAATCCTTTCTTCATATCTTAGTCTCCTGTTTAAAACTCTTCAGTAGTAGCCTATTAATCACTACACACTACAGCCAAGCTAAGTCCCACCCTCACTTTCCACCACTTCTCAATACGATTCTCCACCTATTAGGCCAGGCTCCTCAATGTCCTGTGGCCCAACCACAGTGTTCATTCCATCTTTGGTTCATGTTGTACCCCTTACCTGGAATTTCCTTCTCTTGGCTTATCCAAATCCCATTTAAAAGAACTTTTAAAGCAGTGTTTCTCAGCTTTTTGACCATGATTCTGTTTGATAAAGCTAACTCAAAACCCATTCTGAACCTCTTTCCTCCTGTCCCCTTCCACTGGAGAGGCTAGAAGTGCTACTTTTCTTTTTTTTTTTTTTTTTTTGAAACAGTCTCACTTTATTGCCCAGGCTAGAGTGAGTGCCGTGGTGTCAGCCTAGCTCACAGCAACCTCAAACTCCTGGGCTCAAGCAATCCTGCTGCCTCAGCCTCCCAAGCAACTGGGACTACAGGCATGCGCCACCATGCCTGGCTAATTTTTTTTTCTATATATATATTAGTTGGCCAATTAATTTCTTTCCATTTATAGTAGAGAT